>BMAO01008652.1:0-43328 GCA_019973975.1 Trichonephila clavata
GATTGATTTATTCTTTTTTAACGTCACACAAAAAACAACAAGAAGGCTAATGGTGTACATCTAGTAATTCTGAACCATGGTAAAGTAACAAGGATGATACTCTCTTGGGCTGGCACCCTACTCTTCAAACTTCCACACCAAGGAAATGTTTCTTTTTCTATAGGGCTGCGCATTGGTATTTTAAACCTTTGCAGACCTAGTGCATTCCCCAGCAGCTGGTATCACTTTTTAGGGCTGCACCATATAGGCGATACCAATGACAGCAAGCAATTTTGACGCCCAATTTCCTCCACAGAGGGAGACATCTGAGCTCTTGCCGAGAGCACCCAAGCCAAACAGACACTCTAGGGATCTTTTAAAAGCCGTGTAATCATACGACATGGCTGCTGTAGATTTCTCCATAGAAATGTAAAGCCTTTGAAATTCGACAAATTTAACGTACATCAGTCGTCATAAGGCAAGTATTTTAAGGATAAAGCCTTTTTGGAATAAAATGCGATCTTTTGAAAACAAAATAATCTAGTAAAATGTGATTCTAATATCATATTCACTAATGTTTTGATATTATTTTATGAAGTTTAAAATATCTAATAATTTCATGTAATTTATTTATTGTAAATACTATCAAAGCATCTTCATACCTCTACAAGAAAAATTCAAACTTCTTTATTTTTTGAAAATTAGTTCTCTTTCGTATTTGTTCTTCAAAAATTAAATTCAATGCTTTACTCCTGATTAATTATGCGAAAAAAATAATATTCCCATAAAAAAAATTCTGTAGTTTTAAAATTTTAAAAAGAAATATTTCCAAAAATAATTTTTTTTCATTTTGAATAAGGCACTCTTGTGGTCTCTTATAAGACTTAAATGGAGGGCCATTATAGTTACAATATGCGAATTTTTTGTGATATTAATTAAAAGCCTATAACTTTTAACACGCTTTTATTAGTTTCACCTGTATGCAACGGAATCTTTGAACTCTATATTTTTACCCACCTTAAAAAGTTAGATTTATTCAAAATTTTGCACACTTGTAAAGAACCGATGACAGTAATAATTTAATAATTTTGTTCCACATTGTCCTGATCAGAATAATCTGGATTAAATATTTCCCATTTCCAAATTTGGCAACTAATTCCAGATTTAGCGACCAAAAGATTAAGCTACAACACTAAAGCGAAAACTCTCATAGTAAATCTAATACAACGAACAAACAAAAAGTGTTCTTTTCATGTGAAAAAGAGATGCGTTAGTTTCCATACTATATTTACAGTTGCCCAGTTTTTTCTGAAATGGGTATCACAGGTTCCAAAAAAAATGTATTGAAGATTAATTCAATAAATAAATTATAGTTCAAAAAATCTAAAAAACACGATTTTATAGTGAATGGAACTAAAAAGTAAAAAATATTTCTTATTATAAAAATAAACGATTAACGAGAAAATTAATGTCATTGTGATAAGAGCGTGGGTGCTTTGCACTACATTTTACACTAACGCTGCATTCCGGAATAGAACTATCAAAAAATTATAACAATTAATATGTAGCACCCCAACATACTTCTACCTGCAATGACATTAATTTCCTCGTTAATCATTTTATTCTTATATCAAGAATTATTTTTTATTTATTTATTTGCTCGGTTAACTACGAAAGTCTGTCTTTTAGGTTTTTAAAAATATAATTTGTTTTATTAAATTACTGTATCATTACATTTTTATTCTTTTTTAGACTCTATTAAAACAAAATGTCTACAATGAAGATATAAAAATAAAATCCATACACCTTTAAAATGCAATACATCTCATATACATACGATATTTTCTTACATTTCAACAAACAAATTTGCAGAAAATCCCTGTACGCTTAGGCACAAATTAGTTAAATTTACAAATGTTGATTTGTGATGAGAAGCCAGCGATAGTTCGAGCAATCAGATTTTACTCAAAACACTTAGGGTTATAAGCCATTAAGCTGTCAGAACTAGTTGTGTATTAATTGGATTTTAATGGAAATCGTATTGTCACAAACAACGTTTTATAATCTTAATTGCATGCACGTCCCTAACTGAGAAAGTTGTGACAGATGTTGTTACAACATGTAAGAGATAAGAATTGAATAATACTATTTACATATATTTTTATTCCAAGTAAAAAAAAAACACTTTAATTTTTTTCCTAAATCTACTATAACAATATATTTGGTGGTAATAACCATAATTTTCCAAAAGCAAATTATGGCATAGAAGTCCGAAATTCTGTAATTGTTATCTGTATTGTATTTTTTTTAATAAACTTACTCATGAGTCCCACTCTAACCATACTAGTGATAGCCTTGTAGTTTTGAATATCAGTCTGATATTCAAGTTGATTGGCTCGTTGGGGTCATATTTACCCAAACTGCGGCAAACACTTTTTAAAGTATTAGCAACTATAATAAAATGAATCATAGAAATAACTTTAAAAAAAAATTTGTGATCCAAATATGCAGTGAAAAAAGAGATAAGTATTACTTGGCAGGGATTGGAGTTGAAAATAGGGCATTCCGGAGAGAGTGAGTGAATATTAAATGTCAGCCTGCGAGGGCTTTTGGCGTGAATATTAATCGCAATGTTCAGCCACAGGAGGGCTTTTGGCGACCTATCAAGTAATTTTGAACCATGGTCAAGTGACAAGGACGACACCTGAGCTGGCACCCCTCTCCTAACTACTACAGCCTGCGGTAGCCTAGTGGTCAGGGTGACGGATTCATGACCAGCATGTCATGAGTTCGAGCGCAGTGCCGCTGAAGACCCGCTGTGTAGGAAAGCGATGCACATTAAATCTGTCGAAAACTCAAACGTCCTCCCATTGGTGTAATGTGGTAGTTAGGAGAGGGGTGCCAGCTCAGGTGTCATCCTCGTCACTTGACCATGGTTCAAAATTACTAGATAGGTCGCCAAAAGCCCTCGCTGAACATAGCTGAACAGTGCTACTTTAAAATTCTCTCACTCCCACTCACTCCTAACTACTACACCACATCAACGGGGGAAGTTTGAGCTTTCGACAGATTTGACGTGTATCGTTTCCCTACACGGGAGGTCTTCAGTGGTACTGGATTCAAACTCATAACATGCCTGCCACGAATCCGTTACCTTGACCACTAGGCTACCGCGGCTACCTAAGGCATTCCGGAGGAGCGTCACTAAAGATAGAAAGTATTTGACAGAGAAATGATCGCGCAGAAACCTCATGGTAATAAATACTGCAATTACCTAAAGAAATTAAATCCTTGGGAGTACTTTGCTAGGATTACACACACAAAAGTTGATATATACTTTAAATCTATATAACACTATTTAAGGGGTAATTATTTTTGTAAAACGGTTCTTTGATGGAATATGGATTCGAAGTCATGAACTCGACCACACGAGGATACCTATCTTACTCATTGCTACACGCGGTCAAGTGTCATCCTAGTCACTTGACCATGGTTCGAAACTATGAGGTCCATCGCCAAAAGTCCTCGAGTATAGCTGAACAGTGCGACGTTAATATTCACTCATTCACGCCGTACCGTGATAGTTGTAATTTCGTTTGATCGCAAAAATGTTTGCTGCTTACTCAACGTAAGTAGAATGAAGGGGAGGGAGGGGGGGGATTGAACCACGACCGCATTTGAGATACAAAATTACCACATCTTCATTTTACCTAAATTGAAAACATGCACCAATTTTTTAAAAATATTACTTACGTATACTGAAGAGTTGATTTATACCACTTGTAAAAGTTACTTCTTAATTTTTTTACAAAGTATACGAATAAACTAATTTCACTCAATCTTTTCATCTCCACACACACACACACACACACATTTTCTTCTAAATATATAATATCAGCAGTCACTGATTTCATGTGTACAACTAAAAAAGTTCTTACATTTAAAAAAAAAACTGTCGCTAGAAGATTTTACATAAAGGTAATTGTATCAATACTAGCTTTGAATAAAGAATAAGACAACGAAAAATATGAAATAATCAAAATCAGTTCAATTATCACCATCTGCCGTGTAGAAGTCCAACTTGTCTCAGGCTCTTGCAACTTTCCTTCCTTCCCCTCGGGAAGGACACGCAAACAACAACAGTTCAATTAGATGTAACTATAATTTACGATAAAGCAGTGAATCCTACAATAAATCACCCCTTTAATGCCCCTTTGACACAATTATATAATTTTCTAAAGGGAATTGTTATACTTCAATTACAATAGAACGTCGCTCATCCGAATCAATAGGAACCGGACACCGTTCGGATACGTGATTGTTCGGATAACCGAAAACCGAATGAGATCCATGCAGTATATGAAACCGGACACTAAACGAATATTGAAAATCATCACATGCGGGAAACGTGCTTGAAGAAAAAGCAAAATAGGTACAAAATGTCGCCATTTTACCTTTATTGTGGAAAATAATTACATATTTTTCGCTTTACCATTGTACATCGTCGTTTTTTCGCTGCAAGGTCTCCGAATCTCTGGAGCAGCAGTGGTTGAGTAGGATAGCACTCTCTGATTGTTCAAACCACTCCATAGCTGTCTCTAACACAGAAACGCGTCAGTATCTGATAGACCCTAGCTACTTTCGTTGTTTTTGTCCTCGTCTTCATCCGTTTCATCGCCGATTTCTTCTTGCACGGAAATCACAATCTCATCATCATTTAGTATTTCAAATTCACAGTCTGCATCGAATGCCACCCAGGTTTCTACATCAACAAAATTCAACAAAAGAGCACATATGCACCCTCTCACTTGGAAACAAACAGACCTAATATTGCGCGCAGATGTTTACCAAATCACACAATTGAAATTCCCCAAATGTCCCTCACCTTGGGTTTTCCCGTCACTTTTTGGCCTCACGCGAAACAACTGTTGAGCATTGCACTGTTTGAAAACGTATCCGGACTTTGGTCCGGATATTTGAAGCTCCGGATAACAAACGTTCGGATAAACGACGTTCTACTGTATTACTTTTAGCCGCCCATCCGGTAGAGAGGTTAATGATGCTGACTGCGGTGTCGTAGGGTTTGGGTTCGAATCCCGGAGAAGGCATGGATGTATGAGTTGTAATCCTTCCTTCCTTTGTGATGCGTGCTTCACGCTTACTTCTATGTAAGCCCCCGTGTGATACTTTGTGTTGTACGGGGTTATAAATGTTCTCAATAAAAAATTACATATTCTGCCACCCCACCTTGTATAGTGGTTATGACACTCGGCTTGTAATCGAGTGGGCTAGGGTTCGAATCCCGATTAAATCATGAATGTACCTTCGGTAAAAAAGTCGAAATTTCGCCTGAAATGGATTCCCGTCTCGAATGGAAAGCACAACACCTTCTGTATTATGCTGAAATCATCGCTTGTAATAAAAGTCTATATCAGTAGTGGGCAAACTTTTTTAATGGGGGCCACAAAGTTTAAGAAATTCTAAAGGAGGGCCAGAATTATAGAAAAAATGCATTTTGTATTATAAATCTTTTAATCATAATGTTATAAAAACATCACAGCATTACACACAAATTACTTTTTACCTTAAATAATATTTATTTTAACTCATTCGAAGGCCCTGGCATGTTAAACGTGCGAGACGTATGGAATTGTTTTTGATTTTCCATAATATTTTCGAAAGAAGGTTCCAACTGTGACGAAGCAACTTTCAGTAGTGCGAAAAGGTGTTCATCAGTCAATCGGTTTCTCTTCTCCACTCTTCTTTAAACGAACGATACTCGGAATCGACTTTTCTTTTTTTATACTCCATTATCTTAAAAGGCGTGTTTTTTTCCAAAAATTTATGAATGTAAAGCGTTACGCGAACAAGCAAGAACAATAGACAAAATTAACGTAACACGTGCGGATCGGTCAGTGAAAGCTGGCGAGTGGCGACTGAGTTCACTCGCCCGCGACTCTCATTTAACCACGCTTTGCACACCGTATTATGCAACACATGAACTACGCGGTTAGTTCAGCTTCTTCTGTAGGCTATGCATCTATTATTCTACTAAGTAAAATCCACTTTAAACTTCTCGACCGTCAAAACGTTATTGTAGCGGGCCATGTACTATCCATGTCGATAAACCCTGGGCGGGCCGGATTAAATACTTTCGCGGGCCGTACTTTGCCCATCACTGGTCTATATTCTTCTGTGTTTGAATTGAATGTTTCTGTTCATCTGTCTTTCGTATGTTATCCCAGGATAAAACACACGACAACAACTTTACGTATTCCTCTGAGTACAATCATTATTGAATACTACTGCTTCAAGAGAACTAAAATCAATTTCGCAACCCAATTACGTCTCTTTATACTCAAAAAAGGGTAAAATGTATAATATTTTGGTATTTTTTTTATCTAAAACGTATATGTTTTATCCACAGAAATTAAAAATAGATCAGGTTTATCAAGAGATAAGATTTAGATTTCGCAGTCACTCTCAGACTGTATAAACCTTTCCATCCACTCGTCAAGATCAAGAGGAAAGGAGATAAGCTATCGTATTTTTCAACTTAAACGAGATACGGGAAGTCAAACTAAAAAAAAACAAGGGTTTTGCCGATATACTCTTTAATTTGAAAACATCGGGAAGAAAACTTGCAAAATAATTCGTTTAAAAAACGGTATTTTTAGCGAAAATTATTTGAATATATTTATATAGAACAATTTTAATTTCAAAATTTAAAATTAATTCCAAGGGGAAAATGAAATCTCAACTGAAATCCCACAATGAAAAAGAAAGAAACGTCTTCTCAAGAATTCAGAAAGTTATTAAATTGCTTAATTATTTCAGGAGGGGATATTTTTTATTAGTATTTAAACAATTCATTTCTTATGCAAGAAATCTCTTATACGTTATTGGTGGGTTGTCGAGTTTCTGGAAATGGAAAGCAATTTTAATACAGGACCCAATGTGTCCTATATACCACGTCGGCAATATCCAGACTGTTGTCCGAATACAGATCATCGTGAGGACTGTCACTTATTCGCTACAAGATCGCCAGAATGGCCGGACAGGAGAACAGGGGGGGGGGGGGGGGTCAGTCCTGCGTCAGGACAGTTCCTACATTACAGGCACATTTTTATTCTATCTTTGTGGATTTTCACCCTCTTAAGTGGAGATCCGAGTCTGGTGAGTGTATTACCTCAAGTCTTGTTTGTGATGAGTAGTTCAGAAATGTGGTAAAATATATTAATAGTATACCTTTTCATAATTTATTAGTGGTACTTTCAGCTTAAAAAGGTACCTGAATATTATCTTAATAATATATATTCACCATTTTTTCAATGTCGTTCAGTGGCGTTAATGCAAATATATTCACATCGTATTTAAATATTTAATTATTATAGCATTAAAGTAATTATCATTACTTCACACAATGTAAGGGTAGAAGAAAAATATTAAAAAATTTTAATTTTTAAATATTTACACACATGAAATGTTACAATAAATTTCAAAAATGTAACAAAATTACAGTAAGTAAGCAATAAATATATTATAAGAAAGGTAAATGATGAAATTCTTATTTTTTGAAACAAAAATAAAATTAACGTTTTATATATTTAAAGAAGAGTGAATTCATGAACTTTAATAACATATTTACGTTACGAATTACATATGTATATATTGTAAGCCGACTGATCTCTGAGTATAGAAATTTTCATAGAAAAAAAATTCTATAACCTTCAAAGTACCAGATTATTATTAACGTCGTACTTTACAGAAACACTAGAGTTAGTTACGACGGACCACGGAAATTTTTAACAATGGTCAGTTACGAGAACCTAGGCCGTCGCCTGTCTGTTCAAACTTTTACAACACACCATTGGGAGAATTTTGACCCTTGTAAAAGATTAAACATGCATTACATGATCCTCTACACGGCAAGTTTTCTGTATGGCAGTAGGGCTCACACTTATGACAAGCCGCGGCCACGTCAGAATACCGGAGAGAGAAATGCCGAAGAAAGAGGCTTGGGACGTGTAATTGCCATTAATGACCGACAATACTGACCCCCTAACTAAAAACAACGAGACTAGTCACAGATTATCATCGCCCTAAGCACTTAGTGTATAGATCGAATCAAAAAAAATAAGAAAAAAAAAATACATGAATTAGTTATGAGAATCAAATAAAGCTGTAAAGTTATGCTCCCAAAAAATATTTTTAGTCCATTAAATAAAATGGATTTTAAAAAAGTTTCCATTTGCTTGATTTTCATAAACTTTCTATTGTAATAGATTTCAGGTAATTTGTTAATCATGTAATCCTGAATCTGAGACAAATATAATTTTTGTATCAGTATTCTTCGGAGGAATTTGATATCTTTAACCTTACTATAAATTAAAAAGATTACATTACACATCCCTAAATGAGTTTTTGCTCAAAAATAATTCTAATCAGAAAGATACTTCTACATTTATAAAACACATTAACTAAATTTTCAGACAAATTTTTCTTTTTTTATTTGGTAACTATATACTAGTTACTATAACTGTTATATAGTGGATTTTAAATATACATTTCAACTATATATATAAATTTGATTTTATTTACATTTGAAAGCTACATAACTGGTTCACAAAGAAAAGTGATTGGTATATTTAGTTTTTCAACAATTATAGGAACAAAAAAAAAAAAAAACATATGTAATTAATTGAAATCTTTTATGTAATTATCAAAATCCTTAATGGTATTCACATAAGGGAAACGTTTTCAAATATTAAAAAGAAAGTGAATTAATTACATTTTAAAAATGCGTTTTCTGAACTTTATTATCTCTCTAGCTTTCATAAAAGGACACAAAAATAGTGAAATAAAATTTTATTTAAATTATTATATAGTCCCCGTATATCACAATAACACGTTTATTACAAAAAATTAATTTTCATTTTGGACGTTAATTACTTCCTGAGGAAATATAATTACCGTAAAGATTTGAATTTTAATAATAGCCATTAAAATTTGATGATCGTAATCGCCTTTTAGTTGACATGTATTAAACAGCACGCAGTTTCAGAAATCGCAATGTAAGCAGCTACTTTAACGCCTAATTGACATTTGAACGGAGTAATGTAAACATTTTCCAAGATTAATGTAATCATTAACTTAAAATTGTAGTCATAAACTACGTGCGTAATATAATACGCAAATAAAAGTTAATTTGGATAATAATTGGATATGGATAATCAATTTGATTCGCACACTTTGCTGTAGAATAAAGGCGAACAAAAGAAATTAATTTTAATCTTCGCTTCGCATTGCAGCATAAAAATTACTTTTTATTCATAAAATAAACATATCTATGGTATTAACATTTGTCGAATATTGTTAAATTCTTTCCCTTTATCAATAATATAGGAGAAAGCCGACTGACTGACTCACTCATTCAGAGATCTCTGGAACTATTAGACGCACAAACTTGAAATTCTGCAGGCACGTTCCTTTTGTTGAATCGAGATCCGCTAAGGACAGTTTTTGAGCAAATTACCTCCAAAGAGCGGTTACGAGAGGTTACGGGTTGTTAAATAAAATTCACGTTTGGGGGCTGTTAGATTAACATACTTGCGTCCTGTTATGGAACTCTGCATGGAAATTGAACTCAATTCGAGAAAGACGTTTTCAGAAAAAAATGTTTCGGGCCCTACTGGGAAAAAAAACGAATCTGATTACGGGGAATTGTCACATCTTGCAAATGTTCGTTGGTTAAGTCGGAGTATATTTTTACAAAGATTCAAAGACTTACAACAAAATGTAAAAGATTTTTTTGGAATCAAAGATGAAGCGTACGTTGAACTTACGGATGACGTTTGGTGAATGGTTTTAGCTTTGGTTGATTACAGTAAGCTATCATTTTTTTTTCATTAAACTGATAATTGCAAGAAAAAAATGCTTTAAAAAGATAGTACAATTTGTGACAGATCTATACGCGGTTCCACTAACATCTCCTCACCTCTTAAAACAAAATATTTAATTCAACCAACTTTCATCGAGTAAGTGAACGTAATTTATGTAAATGAGGTATATTATATAAATTCGGTTTTCGCGAGTTGACAGCGAGCCCCATTTATGTTAATTTTGAAATTTTTACCCTTTTTTTTCATTTTAGGAATAATTTCTTTTTATATTCTTAATTTTAGCATATTTTCTTAAAATGTGTATTACACAAATCTAATAAACACAAAAAAATCCTCATATCTCCATTTTTTTAAGTTGTCGCAGGTAGTCGGATGCATTAAGTTCTTGTGAATGTTTTTTGAAGTGAAAACTTCTTTAGCGGAGTTGGGCACTTTTTGGTAGGGGAAAATCTTATGGGTTCGCGTCACCGACATGCACTGACTGGCGCACGTGCAGTGTGCTGTTCGCTTTAGACACTTTTTGGATGGGTGAAATCTCGTGCGTTCGCGTCACCGACATGCTTATAGCAGTACATCTGTACCTATACAGCTGACGTATAGTGCTGTGTATATCTTATAAGTGAAATTCAATGGATTTAGTGAAAAGTTCAATGTTTATATACTGTGCTTTGCTCGTTGCGATTCCGAGAATGGGCAATACATATTAATGTGGTTGCCGTTTATATTTCGCCGGGAAAATCTATGAGACAGATACAACCATTTTTATTCGAAAATTTGATGATTTATACAGAAGGTGGTTCTGAAATACTCGAAAAAAGATTTGGCGAAAAATATGATAATGTACCAATGATTTTAAGTGGAGACTTCAATATTAACTTTGCAGATGATAAAACTCTACCACTAATTGAATTTCTAAATGAAACACTTAATTTAAATATGTCCAATGATCGAAAACTCAATACTACAAAATATAAAATGACGATCGATGCGGTTTTTACGCGAAACTTAGATAAATTTGAATCAAACATTTTCCTTTCTTACTTTAGTTACCGTAAGCCTATTGTACCTTTTTTAGAACAAAATTAAATAATTGAAAGTACAAAAAGTCTAAGTATTGTTGAAATTAATGATGACAATGATGCAAACAATAAAATAATGTTAAAAATCAAGTACATTGAAATTTAAGTAAATACAAATACTATCCATAAATAACATGTTTGTATATTAATTGTTATTTTAATTGAGTTGTATTTATATTTTGTCATGATCTTGTACAGCCCCGTAATATATTTGAATAATAAAAAACCATATAAACATGCATTTAGTTGTTGCTCGGAGTGTCAATTGATGTGAAAACCAGATTGATGTTGATAATTTTAATTCAAATATTATGAAATTTCAAATTTTAATGCTAAAAGTTCCAAGGTTTCACTTCTATCGGCAGTCTCTATAAATGCCAATTTTTTTTTATCTTTATTATACACATGTTATGTACATATAAAAAATTAAAAATACTCTAATAAACTTCATTTTGTTAAGTATATATTCTTTGCAGTATCTTTTAACACGAAAAAAATAGTTCAGTCCTCTTAATTTCACTTTAAAGGATTTTCACTGTACATTCTGCGAAGAAAATTTATTTAAGTCTTAGTTTGTGTTGCGCATACAGTAGAACGTAATTTATCCGAACGTTTATTATCCGGAGCATCAAATAACCGAACCAGTTTCTTTTTTGTCAACTACATGTACTGTATATGAATACGTTTTCGAACAGTTCAATGCTCAGCAGCTGTTTCACGTGAGGGCAAAAATGACAGGAAAACCCATTGTGAAGGATATTTGGGCAACTTCAGTTGTTGATTTGGTATACATCTTAGCGGAATATTAGGTCAGTTTGTTTCCAAATAAGGAGGTGTATTCGTGCCATTTGTTGAGTTGTGAGCTGATATGGCTTCGAATTCAAAACGGAAGCGCAACATCTTGAACATAGAGACAAAACTTGAAATATTGAACCTTTTCGCGAAAGGACTAAGTGGAGCGATACAGAAGCCTGTGGATTTCAAATGCTAAATGATGATGAGATTGTGACTTTTGTGCAAGAAGAATCCGACCCTGCCGACGATGAAACGGATGAAGACCAGGACAACAACAACAACGAAAATAGCGAAGGTCCATCAAATGCTGACGCGTTTACTGCATTAGAGACAGCTATGTACGAACAACAGAATGCTGTGCTACTCAATTGCTGTTGCTGCTCAAGAAAATTAAAGACTTTGCAGCGAAAAACGAAGGTGTACAATGGTACAGCGAAAAATAATTGATTATTTTCCACAATAAAGGTAAAATTAAGACATTTTGCATCTATTTTGTTTCTTCAAGCACGTTTCCCGCATGTGATGATTTTCAATATTCGTATAGTGTCCGGTTTCATCATGGATCACATTCGGTTTTCGGTTATCCGAACGGTGTCCGGACCCAGTTGATTCGGATAAACGACCTTCTACTGTAACTCTCGTGACAAATTATTTTTTATTACTTAACTTGACTCACAATTTTAATATTTTCGACAAAACTCGCTGTTACATGATCGGTCCACAACTTTTTTTGCAAGAAACAACAGCTTCGATTCAACAACAAAAACTCTCATAATAAATACTCGTATTTTATCACCTCCTCCGAGAAATTACCTTTAAAAATATTTTGATGAGCTTTCTGCTCCCAAAATTTTACAAGTCCCCTGGCTTTGACTTCCCGCCTAAGAAAACTATCCATTACATAATTAAAATCCTTTTCTCTGAGATAACTGCTTTCTAATTATTAGGGACACGTTCAACAGTAAGACGGAAAAAGTAAATTTGCGCTCGAGTCGGGAATGTTACAGCATGCATTTCAAAGTCATTACGGAATTATTTTCATCGCCATGAACATTAATTAGACTTTTCCAAGATAAAACAAGATAATGGTATTCCTTGCCAGATAATGGTATTTACAATCGATTTGTTCAAGCATCCCCCTGTGACGGTGCTTGTTTCGAGGCCGACATCTCAAAAATAGTACTGACTTGTTGATCTTGCATAACAGATAGAATTAGTGTAATGAATCTGTATTGTTCAGCTCTATAGCATGTAAATATTTTTGTGTAAAAGATTCTTTTTTTGTTAAAATAGGATCTTTCACGCAACATTGATAATATATTTTGAATTGATAAATTTTTGGTAGTATAAAAACAGCATTGACCCCAAAACTACAATGAACATAACAA
The DNA here is from genome assembly GCA_019973975.1 of Trichonephila clavata. Classification (NCBI taxonomy): domain Eukaryota; kingdom Metazoa; phylum Arthropoda; class Arachnida; order Araneae; family Nephilidae; genus Trichonephila; species Trichonephila clavata. Next base: position 13,144 of record BMAO01008652.1, read on the forward strand.
AAATTAACTTTTTGCATAACTTTTAAGTTTTTTTTAAATATAATATGTGAAAGTTTCAAGGTAAATATTCATTGAAATGAGGTGATATAAGTATGTATAAATATATTGCAAGAAGTTGTTACGAGGTGCAATTGAAAAACAACTGACCACAATTTTTTTAAAAATAAATTAAATTAGCTAGGCGTAGTTTGGTGCACGTAAGTAGCATCCGAGAAGTCTTTCCCACATTCAGAAGCTGTCAGTCACCAGCAGACCGCCGAAGAATGAGAAAGTGCAAGTTCGCATTATAGATTTCTTGTAAGATGTTCATGGATATTTTTTATGCACAAAAGCATTTAGTTGAATTTTTTAAATCCATTTAAACTTGATGCATTTTTCTCCAAGTTGACACTATCCTAGCAATGATGTAGATCAGCTATATACCAGCTGATCTACAGCTGACTAGCTGCTTCCGAGAGGGATGGAAGTGTGGTGGAATTCCAGGGAAGAAGACTCGCACTTTAAAAATTAAAATAAGATTGTGTTGCATCTGAATACGAGGAATTTTTTAAAAATAAAGATCAGAAATGTTTTTCGAACATGCTTCACATTGCTTATTGATTCCGTAATTTAAAGAAACTTATGCTTTACATTTCTGAAATTAATTAAACATAGAATTATTTGTGATGCTAATCTAACAATAGCTGACAAATAGTCACACCTTAAAGCTTCCCGAGTGCTGTTGGTGACAGATATCATAATCTTAAACTGTCAAGTGCCGAAGAGACACAAAAGCTGGCACCCCCTCTCCAAACTTCCACACCGTGCTAACGGGAGGACTTTGATCTCGACAGATTTGACGTTTATCGGCACCCTCTCTACAAGGCAGATGTTCAGGGCAACCAGGAGTCGAATCCGCTATGTTATCACGGCCAGGATTGTTGCCGGATGAGTTTTGAAAGATAAATCATGCTTTTTAAATTTTTTTGAAATGCTTTCCTTTTTTTCATGATTTTTTTTTATTTTCAAATGAAATAATTAATAGTTTTATGCCAAAAAATACCAAATTCGAAGCTATATGTCAAGAAAAATAATTATCTTGGATGAGAGTGCGAAAAAAAGGCTGAAAGCCAATAACGAAGAAAGGAAGCAAAATTATTAAATTAAATGTCGGAATATGGATGTATGGAAAGAATGTGGACTAAACCTGACTCTAGTTGAACTTTTAAATTATCAAATTATTGGAGCGCTATTATTTAAAATATAAACTAGATTTTAGCTTTTATGAAGTATTGTTATATGTAATAAGATTATCATTATTATTCGTATTACATGTATATATAGACAGAATCTAATATCCTTGCTTCAAAAAATAGTTTTATATTCATATAATTTGTTTCAAACTGAACACATATTTTCAAACCATTAAAGTAATGAAAACATATGTTATAGAAAAACGAAATCCCAACAACAATTTTTTTGCAAAAGTAAGCAAACGACAGATTAAAATATCTGACTACCCTGAAAATTTCAATTTTTTTATGATTTTATTTTATAGGCTATTGTATCAGCTTATAAAAATACCAAGATTATTATTTTCCATTAACTAGAACAAAAACTACAAGTGTTTTAGAAAAAGCAGATGCCATTACCTTAAACAATATGTCATGCATTAAAATGCGTTTTCCTCGAAATATGTTTTTTTATTCTTTGAAAATACTCAAATGGGGAAAGTGATTGCTCAAAAAGTTCAGAAAATAATTAACTGAAATTTTGTGCGCATGTTTTGTATAATAATATAGAAGTGTTTTAACCTTCAGATGTATCAAACACTGTTTTATTACAAAATGTACAGTCCCTAATTTAAAAATAGTAACTGTTTTTTTTTTTCTAAGCAAGTTTATACATTAACTAAGATAAAGTGCTCTAGTTTTTGTAAAAATTAAAATCTCTTATCCTGAAAGTCATTTCAAAAATGAATAGCATATAACAACACATCAGAAATTAAAAATTTGTTCATAATTTTTTGTACAGAATGGAACCCGTTTATGTAATTTTTTTGTAAATTTTTACCAATTTTCCCCCATTTTAGTAATAATTTCTTTTTCACTTCTTAATTTTCGCATATTTTTCTTCAACAAATCTAAACACCACAAAAATAATCCCCATACCTCCCTTTTTAAAAAAAAAAAGTTTTCGCAAGAAGTCGGATACATTAAAACAAATAAATTTCAGGTTTTCACATGCTAAACTTTTGGGAAATCCACTATAGAAACGGATGAAATTAAATCTTTACACTGGGTGACGCAAGAACTAAAGAATCCTTCATTTTTAGGAAACTGGGTTTTCCCTTCGGATTTGGAAACACTTTCTGACGGTCACAGGTACTTCCCGACCATAAATCATTCCTTCATAGTTAATTCTTTGATTTCATATTTTATGTCTGTATCGATTGCATACTAGGTACAACAGTTTATTATATATATGGGTTTTTATTTCGAAGTAAGATGCATCTGGGGCTTGCACCACATAATATATGAGATTGTTAACAATGCAATAGATGAATCTTTTGCTGGACGTAAGTGTTGTATTTAAGCATCATCACACCATGACTGATTTTCACAAAATATTATTGCATCAAATTTATGTGCCTTAGAAAATACAACTAATAGCTACGAAAAAGAATAGAAAATTCTGTGTTGCCAGAATAGTAATTTCAGTGTTGTGTGCGATTTTTCGCGAAATTTGCTGCTTTTGAAAACTCTTCGCTACTTTTTTATCCTACTGCTACTTCGCGAATTTTACGCTACTTTACATGATGCTCCAGCTACTTTTTGGTACTTTCAACCACACATTTAAGTATTGGAACAAGTTTGAAAAAATGAGTTATTTGGGAAAATCACCACAAAAAAAAAATTTGGCGACTTCAGTCGCCAATAAGAAAACATGGAGAAACTCAAAAACGACACGGAACTCTGTAGGAAGTTGATTTTCGATGTCTTTTTGAATGAACATACAAGAAAAAGTAAAATAATTTCTCCAGACTGTATAAAAAATGTCGTAGTTTTTTCGACTTCATATGAGCAACTTTTAAACCGAATCCCTTCAAATTATGTAGCTTAAAAAAAATAATTTTTTCCCTGATATTTTTTTAAAATTCTAATCGTCCTTTTTTGCCTTTAGAATTAACAGACAAATCAAAGTAGGATGTATCAGTAGAGACAAATTTTTCACGTACAGTTGAAAGATGTTCTTCATTCAGAATCTAACCTTTTAAAAGATGGAGCCTTATTTTGGTGTCACATTTTTAATATAAAAGACACAGTTGGAAATCCGTTTTTAAGAGATTTAGCTACATTTGCTTTAAAGCTTTTCAGCTTTCACAAGTAATGCTACTGTGAAAAGGGTATTTTCGAGAGCGACGTCAACAAAGACAAAAAAAAAAACTAAGGAATTAAACGTGCCTTGAACCGTTGGATTCAATTCTCAGAATCAAAATGACTTTGGAAGAACGAGGGACTTGCTGCGTTGATACTGTTTCTCTCTACGCCACAAATGCTTCAATATAATTCAGAAATTTGTGAAACAGACGCGGCTGATCACAATATTGAGCAGGAAGAATTTGAATGTATTTCAAATAATTAAAGCATTTTAACGTATTTTTAAAACAGTTTTACAGAATTAACAAAATTTAAAAAAATTATATTTATGAATTGCAAGTGAAAATCGATTCGCAACTTTCTTTCCCCTCTTCGTGCTACTTTGCTGCATAAGTTTCTGGCGACTCTGTAGTAAATTAGATACACCCAGGGAAAATGACGGCTCTGATGTTTAAAAGTTTCATTAAATTCAGGTGTACTAAAATAAAATATACTTGAAAATGCGAACAATAAATTAAATAAGAGAGTTCCTTACTTCTTAAAGAAGTGCTTATTTATGTAAGAGGATTGGTCAAAAGATAATCATAATTATTCATGCGTAAACAAATTAAACTAGGAAGACGTGGCTTGATTCACGCATGCAGGTAATCCTAATCCTACGTATGTTGTTATACCTGAATAATACGCGTATTTTATAATACAATAAAGGTCGGATATTTTCGAAACATGCATTCTGTAAAATAATGAAAAATACATCAAATTTATTCTTTACTGCAATTTGATTAATGTTTAATAAAAATATTAATTATCTAATCCCTGGAATCAATATACGTTATAAAAGAAAACATACAATGGGCATGCAGCTAAAACTCAGAAACGAACCCCGATACAATCAAGAGAGTTATACGTTGCGGTAACCCTTTGTCCCCTATTTATGAAGGTTCCCGTTTTTATCTGAATAGACCCTTAAGGGTCGTTACAGGTACATATTCCTGTTTTTGAACTATTAGAGCTCTACAAGCTTGAAATTTTATACACACGTTCCTTTCATGGAGTGCAGATCTGCTACAAAAGGAGGTTTGCGGAAATTGACCCCCAAGGGGCGTAACATATAAATAGTAAGTGCATTCATTCAAAAATTACTTTACATTTTTCTATGCTTTGAAACGGGTTTTACTCGCTTTACAATTCAGCTGTTGTATCAAAAATAATATTTTTTATTTTTAACCCAAGCGAAGAACGGGTACTTTAAAGCTAGTTTTCCTTATAATATTAAACATTCCAATACATGAATAACACATTTCTGCAACTTATATAGTAAGTGAAATTTAATTAAGGTAAGCTCATTATTATGATAACCTAATATAATTCTCATCCATAAAAAGGTCAATTATGGTTAAATGCATTACTATATCCTTGATGACAAATGCCTCGTTCACGTAATTTGAAATATGATTAATACCGCAAATGTCATAATAAAACTACAATACGGACAGTACTTAGTGACGCACGTTCCACTGCGAAGGTTGGTTGGTTGGTTTTATTACCGTCTGGGTAATGAATAGAATGGGCAGTTCGTCTGCAAAGCGACGGAATTAGTTCCAAAAGAAATAGATTATTGTATCCAGAATAAACATTAGGGATTTTTATGAGTTCGGAAAATGACCTTCTGCAAATAGCGTTACATCTTTGGAACCGTAACGGATTAAAATTAGAGCAATTTTCGGAAAGAAAAAACTAAATAAAGATAGGATTCTCAGAAATTAGATTAAAATACAGTGAAACGTCGTTCGTCCGAACGTTTATTATCCGGAGCGTCAAATATCCGGGCCAGTTTTTTTTTTTTGTCAACTGCTTGTACTGTATATTAATACGTTTTCTCGAAGAGTGTAGTACTCAACAGTTGTTTCGCGTGAATCCAAAAGTAACGGGAAAACCCAAAGTGAGGGATATTTGGCGAATTTCAGTTGCGCAACTTGGTAAACATCTGCGCGGAATATTAGGTCAGTTTGTTTGCAAGTGAGGGAGTGTATACGTGTTCTTTTGTTGAGTTTTGAACTGCCATGGCTTCGAATTCAAAACGGAAGCGCAACGTCTTGAACATGAGACAAAACTTGAAATAGTGAACCGTCTCGCGAAGGAAGAAAGTTCCAACCACAACAACGAAAGTAGCAAGGGTTCATCAAATGCTGACGCTTTTTTGCGTTAGAGACAGCTATGGAGTGGTACGAACAGAGTGCTGTCCTACTCAACTACTGCTGCTCAAGAGAATCAGAGACCTTGCAGCGAAAACACGAAGGTGTACAATAGTACAGCGAAAAATAAGTAATTATTTTCCACAATCAAGGTAAAATTGCGACATTTTGCACCTATTTTGCTTTTCTTCGAGCGCGTTTCCCGCATGTGATGATTTTCAATGTTCGTATAATGTTCGGTTTCATATACTGCATGGATCACATTCGGTTTTCGGTTATCCGAACAATCGCGTATCCGAACGATGTCTGGTCCCAATTGATTCGGATAAACGTCGTTCTACTGTATAAATAAAATTAAAAGCAGTATAAATCACTTAAAGAATTAGTCGATTTAATGTAGCAAACAATGCTCATGGAAGAGTTGAGGTTTTTTCGATAATGAATGAGAAAATGTTATAAACATTCGAATTTAATTTCAGTTATACCTTTCTAGAAATATTTCAGAAAAAAGTAGCCATTTTGAAATTCATGCTGTTTTTAAAAAAAATATTAAATTTTAGCCTAAATTTCAAGATGTACAGCTTGTAAAAAAGCCTAAATTTATTTCTTTGAAAATGAGTTTCTCGCTAATGTTTAATCAATATCATCTAAAACAAGAATTATAAGTTCAATTGTTATAATGAGAACTGTGATAATTTCCTGTTTGTTATTTTAATTACTTCATTTCGACAGCGTCTCGCTGAAGTGACATGTAAACATGTGCAACGTTTTAAAATTTAACCACGACCCATTGAGGGGTGGATGTTGACTGTTTATATTTTACATTGTTTTGATTTAATGATTTTAATTTAATTGTATCTAAACATGACTTTAGAATAAATTACAGTTACACCAAAAAATAAATATAAAGTGATTCAACGAGGAATATAAAAAGATTTCCATCAAAAGTTGCACAAATCCGAGAAAAATACACCACAATAAATAAAATAGAAATCATTTAATGTTCTTTGTGCGGCCCGGTACTATTTGATCCATGGACTGATACTGGTCCGCGAACCGGGGGTGGGGGACCACTGAGATATGGTCATTAAGTGGGCAGTAATCTGAATCTACCATTCTTTTTCTATACATGTAATCCTGCAAAAGTCATGCAAGTCTAGGTCAAGATGACTGCTCTAGGTAAGGAATCTACTTTACCGTCCAAGTTGTCAAAATGTTTTCCAACGGCAAAAGACAGTGTAAAGTCTGCAGAAAGAACTCCAGCTCCAACAATTTTAATAGCCCCTTCAACCGAGTCATCAGTATAAACGTATAGTCATGGCTACTATTCATTTGCAAAAAGTAACTTATTAAACAGCACGACAGCAAAATATTTAAAAAGTACAAGATGATAAAAAATACTATTTTTTGAATCCGAGTTTCGACTACAGAAATTGATACAAAAAAGAACAATTTTAAAATTGATCAAAAATTAATTAGAATATGTAATATTTTAACAGATTGCTTTTTATATTCACCTAAAAGAAAAGATTTAATAACAAAGGATTATGCAGTCAACTAGAAAATGTTGATCAAATTAAATTTTAAGAATATTAATCTACCAAATCAAAATTTTGTAGCAAAAAAAAAAAAGCGTTTAAAATAGAATAATCATTCAATTTTAGGTATCAATGAAATGAGTTAATTTATTTGAATTGTTTTAGAATCAAAACTAAATAAAGTATAATACACACAAATATAGAAAAATTCCAAATTTTTATGAATCCCGTTGTTTTTATCTTTTGATAAATCAAAAGCTTTGATCTTTTCATATATAAATGAAATAATTTAGTCTCAGACACTTCCCCTATTTTGACGGGCGCTGAGTTTTATATTAACGTATTTTAAATGCGCGGTGGAGAAAAAGAACTCCCATTGACTTTTAGACTTTAACAAAAATTGCTTTTGCACCTATTTATCCCCATTCCCTATTTTAGGATTTTCTCGGAGAGTTTTTTTGGTAGCACAAATCTGCCCATTAAATCAATAGTTTCATGAATACGAAATTTCAACTCGGTGACAATGAAAAATATCTTTTTTTTTTTTTGTCTTTTCGAAGTGTCTTCAGTTTTCCGCCTTTATTGAAGTTTCCTTTTTGAATCTGAAAGGTGTATTCAGACTCATTTTCCGATCACATTTTTTTTTAATAAAAATTCGTCTCTTTTAGGAAACGAAAGCAGCTGCGAAATGTGCCGTGAAAAAAAAATTTCAAAAGTTTATTATTTATATTTATAAGGCGTGCAATTGAAATTATACTCAAAGGGTTTTTAAATGAATAAAAAATATTTAAATTTTTGGAAAAATAGAAAGATATTCAAACGAAGAAGTAAACACTTTAGACCAGAAGTTTCCAAACTTTGTCTCGATGCTTCATATACTTCAAAGCTTCTATATACTTCGATGAAAAATACAAATGCTCTTTAATAACGTTTCTGAGATTATAAAAAGCAGCGATCGGCATACTTCTATCATACTTATTTGATCGCGTACTTCTATAAAAGAAAGTAATGATTGATAATTTGTGTACCCCTTTATTTATATATATATATGTATCCATAATTGTTTAGAATAGGCATACTATTTAAAAAGCTGACGCTTAATTTAGTTCCGCTTGAAATAAGGCAGTGAACATCTCTACTTTGCCTAATGGTGCGCAGATTTTTGTGGAATAATTTTTCTGTGTAGTTAGTCTTAGAATTCTAAGTATGATCTTTAAAATCTTCGCATGTTAGTTCTCGCTCTAGTATTTGATCCTTTTCTGCCAGAAACTCATTTCTTTTTCACAGTTTCGATAACGCATAGTACAATTTCATTGCATTTAATATTTCATGTCGGCTAAATATTCGTTCAATTAGTCATTCATCGATTTCTCTACATTTCCACATCCATCTGTTCATCTAAGTTTCAGGACTATATGCACAAGTTCATAAGCACTGTTCTTCAAAATCAAGAAATTATTCATCACTTTCAGGTAGTAATTTCCGCTACGATTCTTTAAAGTTGATGATCTTTTTGATTCCCAAGCAGAAAATGCATTAAACAGCATCCAACATGGTTAGAATTTTTCAAATTGCTGGCAAACAAGTATCACAGTCAATCCTTTATGATAAATTTATCAGTTCGATAAAATGTATTAAAATTGAGAAGTTTTTTATAATTTAGTTTTTGCTGACAGTTATTCAGATAATTGTGAATTTACTGTTTTTTTATAAAGTATAAATTTTCTTTCATAAAGTTTGTGTGTGTGCGGAAAACTATGTTAGCACACAGACAATAAGCTCCTTAAGACTCAAAACTTTATTAGAACAGACCATAGGCGATGGGTGAAAGTATAGAATTTTATTAGGAGTTTTTAATACCATGCAGAACATTAAGAGTTATAGGTACTAATTACAGTAAAAAAAGCTGAAAAATATATTCCCAAGTATCTATTTACTGTTACTGGAATACTCCTAAGTACGAAAAAATCATTTGCATTGTTCTCTACAGTCTCAAAAATCAAATATCAGGGGTTTTTTTTATCACTGTGATTCATAAATAAGCATTTTAGATTTGTTTTTAAACACTACAAATATCAGGTTGCTGCCAACAAAAGGCATAGAAGGAAATTTTATTTTATTTCCTTATGCATCTTCCCCACGAAACACGGAATATTCAACAACATATGACAAACTCTTTCCTCAAATCTTTCCTTACACGATGACCAGTTAGTAAGATGTTAAACGGAAAATAAGTGCTTTTTTCTCATTCATATGAAATAAATTTTTTATATTTTTCCATATAAAAATAATTAAAACTAACTTTCGAATATAAGGATATTTTAAATCCTGTATGTTGGACGTGTAGGCCTATTCGTGATCCAATAATTCATGAATTTACTTCCCCGAAAAATCTAATGAAAGAATATTTCCTTAATTCTTTTCGTTAATACTCTGTTTTGATTTCTGTTCAATAGTATTTTCATTTGGATCATTAGTTTTGTAAAAAAAAAGTAAGCCTTTTGTAAGAGACACTGACTATCCTTTAATGATCAATAAATGTCAAACTTTTCCTTTTCAATTAAAACGTCGCCAACAGTCATAATACCGACAGAAAAAAAGAGCCAATAAAATAACAGATAAATTACCCCTGATAATAAGTTTATTCTTTCCATAGTAACATTTTATTAGTGAAACATTAATTTATTGAATAACGAAATTGTTATTAAAATTAGAGGAATTTAAACATTTTTTTCAAAAAAGAGGTAATGTGTGATTGTATGAATTTTGCTTAATAAATATACTTTTATAAATACAGTCGACTCTCGATAATTCAAACCTTCGATAATACGAACCTCTCGATAATTCAAAGTATATGCTCAGTCCCTAGAAAAACTCTGATATTTCGAACTAAAATAACGTTTTGGTACACTCAATATTTCGAAGTAAAACATATGGCTGGCCATACTACACAACACGCAATAATTCGAAGTAATCTTATAAAACTCTCGACAATTCGAACACTTGCTATCTAGAATCCTACAGCAAGCAAGTTGGAGCTTATAAGTTTTGTGTTGTATTGTCTCTGCGTGTCTTCCCTGTAACTTAGCCCTTTTGATGACCATCTGTCTGCTACCCCTTCTTTGTGTTTCCCGGTTCCTCAGGCAAAAAGACATTTGTATGGCTTTCCTTCTTCAAGTGGACAGTTTTGCCTGCACCTGTTATCAGCCATCCATATCTTTCGCTTAACACGTGGTCCTGCTACTCATGTGTTCAGAAAAGATGGTCCGCTATTGTGATGTGCGGGATTGTGCTTTTTGCGTTTGACTGACATAACTATTTATGGCTCATCTGTGCGACTTATAGCATGTGGCACCAAGTGGGGCAAGGATGGCACTGAACCCTACCTTGAAGAATCAATGGTGTACATATGTACAATTGTTGCTTTATTGCTTAGTTTAAAATTTAAATGTGTTAAATAAAAATTCAGGAGCTTTTTTCTAACCCTCTGGATAATTCGAACTCTTGATAATTCGAATTTTTTCATCGGTCCCTTCAACTTCGAATTATAGAGAGTCGACTGTAAGTAAGAAAATTCAAGAAGAATAGGATTGATAGTGTTTTCAAAAGGGAAAAATTATATATTATAATATATACGTTTTTACATACAGCAATACTCCGAACTTCCGCGAAAGGTGGGACTGAGAAAAAACTGCGTAAGTCGGGGTATGATTTCGCATAAATAAATACATATAAATTATATTTAGTTGAGGCCAGAGACGGAAAGAAAATAGTAATACAGAAAAAAAGTGTTTTATAAAATCTTAGGTAACACAAATACACAAAATCGTCAACCAAAGTTTGATGTGTTGAAGGTCTCAATAAAATCAAACAAATTATGTAGTCTGTCGGCTTCAAGATAATTTTTTCTACCGCAAAATTTTTTCGCAGCATGCTAATTTCCTTATTCCTTGTTTTGTTGAAAAAATGCGCTCTTCGTTGGAACCTATATTTTCTGAAATTTATGAGTGAAAACCCTTTTTTAATTAAACTGAAGCCTTTCGTCAAAAATTCCCAACCATCATTCGATCTTCTGATTGAACTGGGTCCAAAGACTCAAGTTCTTCAATGTCTTGCTCTTGCATTTCTATGAGATCATAAATTGCCAGCTCCTGATTGAGAGAATTCAACAGTTCTTCAACGCCCTAACTATCCCCTTCTAAATTTATATGCTTCTGGCAAGATCGACAACTTCAATCACATTGCCAATTTTATCAGGCTCTGGCACTGATTCCGCCTGAGTTTCAGTGATGGAAAAAAACAGGACACGGTTTTTTTTAAACACTATTTAAAGATTTTTGTGAAACTGATTATCTGAAGAATCTCACTGCGTCTAAAACACTAAATTGTTTCCAAAAGTTTTTAACTGAGTATTCGTTGCTTTGTCACATACAGCAGAACGTCGTTTATCCGAATCAATTGGGACCGGACACCGTTCGGTACCGCGATTGTTCGAATAACCGGTATACACTATGCAAATATTGAAAATCATCACATGCGGGAAACGTGCTTGAAGAAAAAGCAAAATAGGTACAAAATGTCGCAATTGTACCTTGATTGAAGAAAATAATCACTTATTTTTCGCTGTACCATTGTACACATTCGTTTTTACAATGCAAGGTCTCTGATTCTCTTCAGCAGCAGTAGTTGAGTAGGACAGCACTCTGATTGTTGTTCGTACCACTCCATAGCTGTCTCTATCACAATAAACGCGTCAGCATTTACTACTTTCGTTGTTGTTGTCCTCGTCTTCATCCATTTCATCGTCGACAGGGTCGGATTCTTCTTGCAAGGAAGTCACAATCTCATCATCGCTTAGCATTTGAAATCCACAGTCTTCTGTATCGCATGCCATTCAGGTTTCTACATCAACAAAACCCAACAAAAGAGCACGTATACACTCCCTCACTTGGAAACAAACTGGCCTAATATTCCGCGCAGATGTTTACCAAATCACACAACTGAAATTCCCCAATTATCCCCCACCTTGGGGTTTCCCGTCACTTTGGCCTCACACGAAACAACTGTTGAGCATTGTACTGTTCGAAAAAGTATTCGGATTTTGGTCAGGATATTTGACGCTCCGGATAATAAACGTTGGTATAAATGATGTTCTACTCTAGCTTCAAGCAGATGTGCAAATGATCGTCTCGTATAGTAAGCTTTGAATGTTTTAATGACTCCCTGTCCATTAGTTGAAACAAAAAGGTTGCATTGGGTGTTAAAAATTGAACTTTAAAACTTTGGTCAAAATTAGTTAAAGTTGCAGGTAGCGGACCTGGTGGGAAGTCAAGTGGGAAGTGTTTTATTAATGTCGCACAAAAAAGCAACACAAGAGCTATTGTCGAAAGATCTCATATTTTTGACCCTCAGTCAAATGACAAAAACGACTTCTGAGTTAGCCTCCCAGTTTCTCTACCATCTTAACGAAAGGACTTTGAGCTGTAACACATTTAATGTGCAACAGAATTTCTACACTGTATATTTTCCAATACTAGGTTCCAAACTGCAGGTCCAATAGTACCAGGACACGAACCCATGACTTGAAAACGGCGACCATGAATTTTCGACCATGACAACTCGGCTAACGCGGTCACTTTCAGAGCGATAGACTCATCTGGACTTTAAAATCCTACTATAGCATTCAAAAATACAAAAGATTAAAATTAGGTTGTTACCCTTAATGTAAACCTAGTGCATATTCAATGTATACTGAGTTTTCTCGGTGAGTATTGCATAGAATCTTCATGCATAGAAGCATTCGTGAAGTATATTGAAAATTCAGCACATGTCGAATGTTTACGTAAGTACGATTTTTTCTTTATTCGTTTGCGCACATTTATATTAAAAAATAATTAAACACTCTACAATAAAAAAAAAACGTTAAGCTATAAAAATCTAACAAATTATTCAATTTTGAATGCTTTTGTATTCCTGTTTTTATTGCGCTAACATGAAGAAAGACTTCTTACACATTTTTCAAAAATGTACTAGAAAAGGAAGTACGTGTAATAATAAAGTTCAATAAACTTAGTTTCATATTATGTCCATTTTGTTTTATTCTCTTGGCTCTGGTCAACTTAAAACTTCAAGAACAATCCACAACACTTTTCAGCAAATAGTTTCTTTTCATTTTTAGAACAAAAAAAAAGCAATCATGGATTTTAGATTTCAAGGTAAACAATTGTTGATTCATGTTCATAATCTTTAGCAATAAATTTTATATGTAGAAAGAAATCGAGAAAATTTACTCAGCAGGTAGCATTACACACGGATCACGTGACAGTATTTGTCATTCCCCCATCGCTTCCTCACGGTTTCAGTTCTAGAAATAATCTACAGCACGAATTTCTGTGGTTTCGCGAAATAACTTTTCACAGAGTATTTTTAAAAAATAAACTAGCTGGTACACCCGTTCTTCGCACGAGTGAATAGAAAAATTAAACAATACAGATTGAAGGATAAAGAAGTTTTTATGAGCTAATTTTATGTGAATTTCAAATTAAGGAAACGAAAAAAAAAGCTTTTTGCATATCTCAGCCGGAAAAAAAACCATATTTGTTACATTTTAAGACTGAAGGTCTAACAGCTGATAAAAAGGATTTTTTTTTATTTATAATGCCCAGTAAATCTCTTGTGGGTCGATTTTTGATAACACCTTCCAAAGCTAATCTCTGCTCAGCAAAAGTAACACATTGCTACAATTTTTGCGCAATGAATGTTTAAAATAGTGTAAATAATTTATATCCGGATGTGTAATATGTTAATATTACATTCTATTGTTTTTATTTATGTTAAAATTGTAATATTCACAAGCAACGTCGTTCCTTACATTATAATGGCGATTCAATGGAAAACATAGCGAAATATTTTGAACGATTGATTGAACGGTGCAGAAGTTTATATGCTGTAGCGTCACCTGAAGGGGAGCTGTAACAAAGAGGATAGCACAAAACCTTCTCCACAAAATATACATATACATGCCAGTTTTCATAGTGATCAGTTGAACGGCGTAGGAGTGAAGTGATTTCATATATACAACATCCATTTATAAATAAATATATATATAATTTCTACGGTATAATAAAATTACTAATTATTAAGAGAAATTTAATGATTAGTACAGTTATACCACATGTGATTCTTAAAAACATTTAATGAAAACTATTTATAGTCAGCATCTAATGCATATTTTATTTGAGGTAATAAATCATTTTCAATTGAAATACTTATACTATTTAGTCTTCGATGAAAGTTAAAGAACTCGGTAATCTTTTTGTTGACGAGAATAATTTCTTTGAAAATGGATATGTTTACCCTCATAAAGAATAAATATTTGTTCAAAATGAAATTTTATACACCATTTTGCGATAAAAGAACGATTAACAGTAAATATGACAATGCATATATATATATATATATATATAGCTCTCTGTTTCATTTTACATATCGATTTTCAGAAATATCTAATAAAAAGATAACGTTTCTTACAGTAACAGACTGACAATGAACATAATCTTCAGCTCCACAATAGTTCAAATGATAGATCATGTACACAAAATCTGAAATACACTAAATATGTCGTGGAAGAAAGTCTTCATATTATTTGTGATGTGAAGTGGAATGTCACCGAAAATGTTGACCTTACTTGACCACGTGACACAAAATCAAACCCGCAGTGTTATTTATATAACCCGCAGTTTCACAGTTTCGCCAATAAGACGTGATATTTCTTATATTCAGAAACAGGGGTAGGCAATTATTTTGGTTCGAGGAATATATTGTGGAAGCACGCGCGGAGGATCTCACCTCTTTTAAAATAATTGCATTCTCATTAGTCAACTTTAGATCTCAGGAAAGGAATAAATTGTACCACATAAGAATCAATAAATATAAATGAAATAAAACAGTGTGGCTGTTTTATTCTATTTATTGCATTAATTTCATATATATATATATATTAATATTATATTTTATTTTAAATTAATTGTATATGTCTGGGTGGTACTTTTATTTTCTATAAATTTTAAAACAAAATTTAGAGTTTTTAAATGTGTATGTATATAGTCTTAATGTTATTTTACCAAAACTTAATAATTTTATGCGTTACCGTTATTGACCTTTCTATTGCCCGGGAAATGTTTTTTGCTGTACTCACGTGGTAAGTATTTATCTAATTGTTTTAGCTTTGATTTTAAAATATCTTAGTAATTATTATAGGCTATAATATTATCGTTTTACATTAATAGATTATGGTTTTATTTATAATAGTTAAACATCTCTAGAAATTTCTTGCCTTCCCTATGGCCCAGAGTATTGGCAAATTCAGGTGAAGGTTGGCTGGCCGAAAAACTTTGTTTAAACCTGCAATCCTGGTTCCTAAGGCCAGGAGTTTGCTCTAGTACTACTATGGCTAAGACTTTATTCTATCATGACTATATTTATCTTAGGTTTATAACTATTTTTCGTATATTTTTGTAATATTATATGTAAGCACATTTAATTTTAGATTCTATTTGATGAGAGAAATGTATCCTAGTACTTCCCAACATTTACTTTAAGGAGTGAGATTGAAATTTTCATCACACCCTGCAAGTTAATGTTGCCAACTTGCATCTGTATTGACTCTTGTTGATCTTTATACAAGAAAAACTTTGCTCCCCAATATATGTCGATCCAAACAGAGAATATGTTTTGTCTGCATGGTTTTCTAATAACTTTGTGTGGTTCGCAAAGAGTTTCTTTTTTCTGCGGGGCCCGTGGGCCGTTATTTGCCCACAACTGACGCATGTCTTTAGTTATGAAGAAATTTCATCTTTAACAGTATTATTCTCCACTAGGTAAATCCACAAAAATAACAATTCCCTTCCCTTACTATTTCAGGCTGAATAACTATTAGCCAATTTATATTAATTTCATAAATGTTCACTGTTTTAGCAAAATTTCTTACGAGTTCATTAGCGAGTAATTAACTGAACTCATTTGTTGAGTAGGCGAAGTTAGGGCTCTGTCCATCATGGTCAATCTGTAAAACACGGATCTTTAGTTTGGGTAAAAAAAAGAGAGAGAGAGAGAGTTCAAAACACACATTAACCAAGTCTAAATTTTTTTTTTTTAAGATAAAACCTTTTGTCACATTAACTTAACTCAGTGACTCAAGAGACCATGACAGCCAAGGCCTACTGTGCCCAATTCAGTATACGTGACTTAGGGCTCTGAGGTTTATGAGTACATGTTTCAGTCAGGTGGTCAGTTCGACTCGAAACCAACAGTGTTAAGCTCCCAAGCATGCTTGGTACTCATTTATCGACCTACTGAAGGCATGAAAGGCTGAGTCAACCTTGCCTAGTCTGGGGTTTGAACTTTGGACTTGTGGTGTGGAAGCGCGATACATTACTAAGTCACTGGGCTTCATTTCATATTAAAGTGGAGCTAAATAGGAAATGAAACTTTGTAGTACCCCATTCATCTCACAAGTATTCATTAGCACAATATTAACATTATTAATTATAAATACAAGAGCATTATTAATGATATAACCATGTTGGTAAGACAATAAAACAGAATACATATGATCTTTTATATTATGTACAACAGGGTTGTCAATTTCGCGGCCCGGCCAACATATTGGCGTCCATTAATACACAATAAAAATAAATAAAATTTCATCCGAAATTAGAAAGATAGTAGCAGAGAAGATATGTTAAGCGAAAGGGCGTAAACATTAAATATTTTCTTTTAATTTATATGTGGTTATTATAACGTATTATTCAAAATAAACCTACTTTTGTCTTAATACTGATTATTTTTTTGGCCTACCAAAAGTTAAACAGTGTTTGCTTGGCCCGATTTTGTCTTTGAGTGTTACACCCCTGATGTATACTAATTATACGTGAATGATTTAAACTTTTTCGTTCCATGTGCAACTTTTATCCGCTTTGAACTTGAAAATCACACACACATACATGTTGAAAAATATAAAATTCAATTTTTGACCGATTTTCTCAGATATTGTAAGCATATATATTTATTTCTTATACATAACTTATTTACTATTTTTTACACAACTTATTTAAAATTTCTTTCAAAATTTGATTTTGCCAATCAATGGCAATATAAATGTCTTTTGTTTCTCCCCAAAAACCTTCAACCACACACACATTTGAGGTACAAACACAGGTAATGGGGAAATTATTTGTAGAAAAAGTGCATCCAATATAATTTTGTTTACGACTCAGTATTTCGAGAAAAATGTCTGAAAGTGACAGGGCAAAGGAAAGTGAGTAATAGTCAGCACCTTAATATGTCTCGAATGTGTCAGGCGGGCAAAGAGAAAAGGAAACACTCCAGTCTTTCAAGTGTTAATCCGGTCACATGGACATGCATATCCTTTTTTCCACGACAAAGAAATAAATTCGCTGAAAATGCAACGAGGGGGAATTTTAACCGAAATAGCTTTTCATCCTCTTATTTAATGCCCCAAAACCGATTTCTAGAAATATTGAAAAGAAAATGTCGGTTTCTCGCTGCATCATTTTCTTATAAATCTCCAATGTCAGCAATTTTCCCTTTTTTCCCCCAAGTTCCATAAGCTTATTTCATTTAAAATATTTAGTAAATAATAATATAAAAATGAGCTAATGGATAAATATAAATTTACAGCATTTCTATTTTATTAAGATTACGTACGTTTCCCATCAATATTCAGTTCAATACGACATTTGTAAGCTTACGAATAAATTCTTATCATTTGTATAAAAAACATTGGATAGTAAATATTTCAAACTTTATGATAATACTACTGTCCAGAACAAACTAAACATTATTCTTTTGAGCAAACGATTATATATTTTATTGATTTATTTTAAAATTAATATTTTTGAACAGACGAATTCATTTAGAATTCTATTAAAATTAATATTTTTGAACAGACAAATTCATTTAGAATTCTATTAAAGTTAATATTTTTGATCAGACGAATTCATTTAGAATTCTATTAAAATTAATATTTTTGAACAGACGAATTCATTTAGAATTCTATTAAAATTAATATTTTTGAACAGACGAATTCATTTAGAATTCTATTAAATTAATATTTTTGAACAGACAAATTCATTTAGAATTCTATTAAAGTTAATATTTTTGATCAGACGATTTTCATTTTAAATTATTGATCAAAACTAATATTCTATTTTTTTTATAATTATACAGGAGAATTTTATAATCATTATATGAAGCAGAAAAACTTTTTTGATATATTTTATTGAAAATTATTTGTTTTATATTACTGACCACGGTCCTCGCCGAATATTTCGGGACAAATTCTAAAAGCGGAATATATTTTGGAATAGCAAAACTGTCTCAATATTAAAATAAGTTAGTCATTTGCCATTATAACCATAGTTTCATTTTATAGTCTCGAGTTTCAAAATAGCTTAAAAATATTCCATTTTCCACATTAACAAGTAAAGTTAAAAATTTGTTTTATATTGCAATAAAGGGGAATTACGGAGCATAACTTATATATAAAGGATTTGATCAATCAAAACTGAAATTGTTGCAAGATAATGTAAATTGTTGTGCTGTCTATATGATAACATAGCTGAAAAATGAAAAACAAAAAAGTTAGAATATTTTTCTATTTGAAAACCGTCCTGGATTGATATATATATATATCCATTGTGTGATCAACTTTAAATATTAACTGCCTTAATCAAAGTGGAATTATTTTATTATTTCTCTGTGTATTTTATTTGAAGCTAAAGTTTGTAAAATCTCATTTTCCAAGTTGATTCCAAACACAGTGAAACATATTTTATATTAAGGTATGCGACTGATTGCGACAACTTTTTTTTAAAAAATGGAGATATGTGGATTTTTTGATGTTTTTAGATTTTTTAGTACATTTAAAAAAATATGCTAAAATTAAGAAGAGAAAAATAAATTATTATAACTAAAATGGATAAAAATTGACAAAAAATAACATACACGCGGTCCATTCTGTACAAGGGTTTATGAACAAATTTCAATTTTTTAATTCTGGTGTGTTGCTATGTTATTCATTGTCGAAATGACCTTTAGGATAAGAGTGCTTTAATTTTTACAAAAACTAGAGCACTTTATTTCAGTTACTATATGAAGCTGCTTAAAAAAACAGTGATTATATTCACATAAGGGACTGTAAATTTTGTAATAAAACAGTGATTGATAAATATGAAAGTTAAAACACTTCTATTATACAGAACTTACACAAAAAATTTCAGTTAATATATTTCCAAAACTTTTTTAGCAATCACTGACCCCGTTTGATTACTTTCAAAAAAGTGTGACATCTTACTTAAAGTAATGGTATCTGCTTTTACTAAAACACTTGTAGTTTTTGTTCTAGAGAACGGAAAATGATAAACTTTGTATTTTTATGAAGCTAATAAAATGGCCTACAAAATAAAATCATAAAAAAATTATCAATTTTGGGCAAAATTCACAATTTTAGGGTAGTCGGATACCTTAATTACGTTTTAGAATTAACAATTGTGTTAGTAATATAACTCCCATGATTCAATAATAAATTAACAAATTTCTCTCAAGTCAGTGAGTGCTTATTAATGTCGCACTGTGAAGAAACACTCAGGGTATTGACGATAGGCCTCGTAATTTTGAACGACAGTCATGTAACGAAGACGACACCTGAGCTCTGTTACCTCTTCGCCATACTACCACACTATGACAACGGGAGGACTTTAGCGACGACGTATTAAAAACGCATCAGACCCCTTACACAGCGGGTTTTCAAGGGCTCGACTTTGTGGCACGCCGACCTAAAGCTCTGGACCACAACCACTAAGCTACCATACAATTCTTGAAAAATAAATAGTTTAAATAGAGTAAATTTGCCCAAGGTTCAAACCCCAGGCTGGGCAAGGTCCACTCAGCCTTTCATCCCTTCATTGAGTACTAAGCTTGCTTGGGAACTAAACACTGGGGGCTTCACGTCAGATTGATCACTTGACCGGTACATGTGTTCATGCACCTCAAAAGCCTACAGTTATGAAAACTGAGAGGGGCACATTAGACTTTGACCCTATGGGCTGTTGCACCACTGAGTTTAAATTTAAATAATTCTATAATTGATTCATATTTTTCTTAGCATTCGACAAGTTGATGTAAATAAAGACTATTAAAATATAAATATAAATTATTCAGTCCACAAAAGTAAAATACGATTTTAGAATCGGTATAGATACCGATATATAAATATAATAGAAGATACTGAAATATTTTATAAATATTGAAAATAAACTTCTTTACAAAAGAAATGGTAAAATAATTTCCTGTATTTTATATCATTAATATTCTAACTAATTTTGTTTATTTCATTAATAATCAGTTATTAAAAAAAATGTACATATTGTAGCTTCTATCGATTCCCAAGTGATATCGATTCTGAACTTTTATCTTTTTTTATGATTCCGAACTTGTATTAGAAAAAACATCCGCCAACTACTTATCCCCAACGCACGAAAGAAGCATTCATAACACGCAATGATTCTCAGAGCAACTCACTCGGTCTATATCGATTCTTAATATAAGTCTAGGTCAATACACCATTATCTTTATATATTTATCGACGCCTTGAATGATTTTTATCGACCTCTAACAGTCAATCTGAGCAAGATGTAGCTGTTCATTTTTATGGAAATAGCGATAACTTTTTACACGCTTGATGATAAGTAGTAAATGACAACTTAAACAGAGAATTAACCCTTAATTTGCAGATTGACTCAGTGTGACATAATGTGTTAAATTGATAAGACATTTCGTAATCATGGATTCGAAAAATAATTTTAGAAACTGCTTTTAATTTAGTTCATTTTAATTTTCGCTCTTTCTCTTGAATTCTAACAAATTTGCTTCAATGCTGAAAAAAAAGAGGACACACTATGATAAAAAAAAAATCATAGGACATTTGACATGATATTTCTTTGAATTTCTAGAGAAATACTTGAAATATTTAGCAGTTTTGGGCATGAAAAGAACATATTTGAAGTTTTCACCAGGGCTTCGAACCGGAACTGAATCGAAAACCGGGGAAAAACCGTTAATTTTGTCGGAACTGAACTGAAAAAATATATATACTGGTTTATTTCAGTTCGATATATCTTCATTCATTTTATGTGTTACTGTGTAACTTACCAATATTTTCTAATTTAACAACAACTATATAATTATATATCTTTACATATACTTTGCATTTCGATTTCCTGTTTTGATGTTCACTAATACTTTTCTGTTTCAGAGTTTCGCATGAAACTACTTGTAGGAGGCAGATTTTAATTCAGTTGAATGAACTAGTACAGATGATTTCTTAAGATAAAAAGTGTCCGAGTTGTATATTTCGAATTTCAGCATGCGATCATTATGTTTGTATGGACTGTTTAGGTAGACAAACCAGAACCAGGAACCTAGTTGTCTAATGCGATTTTGATAATGGATATATAACAATGCCAAAGCTTATATCGTACATGCTGATTAACTGTATCAACTCACATAGTACAGCAATTAAAAAAGGAATATTATCTAAATTTTCATAAAATTACTTTTTTTTGTTAAGGAAAGAATTATATTTTTACATGTTTTGTTTATGATAGAATTATATTTTAAGTACAAATAAGTTTATACATAAAATAAAAATTATTCATTCAGAACCGAGCCGAAAACCGTTATTTTTGGTGGAACAAAAACCGGAACGAACCGATCATTTATTTTAGTTGAACCGGTACGAAAAAATTATGGTTTGAAGCCTTGATTCTAACCTTTCAAAGTTGTAGCGGTTAGTTAGATTTTTATGGCGAAAGAGCCAATATACCGGTCATGCAAAACTAAACATTTGTTTACGATATTAAAATGAATTTAAAAATATCAATGTTTGTTATTAGAAATTAAAATGAGAATTAAAAATTCAGATATGATCTAAAAATCTACAATTCTTAATAAAAATACAAATAAATTCCGGTGGTGGAAAAGTTGTAATGACCTGCTTATTTAGGAGACTATTATTAAATTAATAGAGGAAAAAATATATTTTTAACCACTTGTAAACATACAAATTTAAAAATTATTTGTAACTTTCGAAAAATATTTAATTTTGTACTTGTAATGTTCGCAAGCACATTCGTGAATGAGCGAGTGAGAGTCTTGTTAAAGTCGCAATAAAAAGCAACATGAAGGTTTTTGGAGACGGACCATGTAATTTTGAATAATTTCCACTGGAATAATTAGTCAAATGATGAAGATGACACCTAATCTGGCCCTCCCTTCTCCTAACTTCCACACCACACCAACGGGAGGATGTTCGAGTATTTTATGTGCATAGGCTCCCTCTACACGGCGGGTCTTCCACTGCACTGGCTCGAACTCATGATACGACGGTCACGAGTCCGTTACCTTGCACTAGGCTACCGCGACCATATTTACATGGAGGATCTTCCACCGCACTAAGCTCGAACTCACGATACATCGGCTACAAGTCAATGATCATAACCACGAGGCAGTGGTGCACACAAGGGGTAAGTCCTCGGGGTCCGGCCCCCTCCCCCAAAAGCACTTGATTTTTTTTGATTGATTATAATTCTATGTATATAGTACGTAAAAATTCATAAAGTATTTGTTTTTAATAATTTTATTAATTAATGCCAATTATTCATTTATTAATTTTTTACTATTTTTCTATTCTTTGTTCACGAAAGTGGACAAAATTAAAAGAATATGTTGGGCTGCGTATTGAAGTATGGTACGAGAACAGTGGACTTTTGACATTGGACCCCCCCCCCCTGAAATACTCCCGTGTGCGCTACTGCCACGAGGCTATAACAACCTACGCATTATCGTGAAAAAAGCAGCACTATTTTTGAAAATATAGAAGTTTCTTCAAAAAAATTTTAACCATATTCGGATGTAATTGCACAGAATACGGAATGCGATACCGTGAAACTTGAAAAAAATATAGACAACGTACAAAAAAGTACCAGCATTACTCTGAGACTTGAAAGTAAAATATGGAACGTTCAATTAGATATTAGTATTTAAAGAAAATCATTTTTACTACGCATGCGCTAACATGCGCAATATTTTTCTTTTATAATTTTATAGCTAATAATATAGACCAAGTTATACGAAAGGTTTTGTCGAAAATTGTAGAAATTTGGAAAGTTATCGACGCTATAAGTAAGCTATTTTTCTACGGAAAAAACTAGTGGCCGCAGTAGCCTAGTGGTCAATATGACGGTCTCATGGCTGGCATGTTATGAATTCGAGCCTTGTTCCGCTGAAGACCCGCTGTGCAGAGGGGACGACACGTGTTAAACATGTCGAGGCTAAAACGTCCTTCCGCTGGTGTGGCGTGGAAATTAGGAGAGGAGGGTGTCAGTTCAGGTGTCTTCCTCGTCACAAGACGATGAAATGAATATGATGACCTTGAAAATTACGAAGTCCATCGCCAATAGCGCACCAGTGCAGCTTAACAGTGCAACGAAGTGATTGAGTGAATGAATATTAACGTCGCACTGTTCAGCTACACGAGGCTTTTGGCGACGGACCGCTAAATTTTGAACCATGATCATGTGACGCGAACGGCACCCCCACTCCTAACTACCACACCACACCCTACCAACGGGAGGACGTTTGAGCTCTCGACAGAATTAACGTGCATCGCTACCCTACACGGCGGGTCTCCAGTGGTACTGGGCTCGAACTCATGACACGCTAGCCATGATCCGATACCTTCACCACTTGGCTACCGTGGCCACTTTTAGTGCAAGGTAAATGTAACTCATTCTATCTTCGGAAATAAATAGATGATGAGTACTAGAAAAATAACCATGCATCAAAGAATGGTTCAATGGTATAAAATTAGACTTACTAATATGCTAAATACACATATTGCACAAAATATGCGATTTTGATATTTGCCGAAAACTAATCTGCATTGTATATAAACAAGAGAGAGGGTGCAAAGTATTTTGAATTAGAAATCTTAAAATACAGAAAGGTTCCACTCCAAAAATTACTATAAGTAAAATTTTAGAAACATCACATCCTTAATGTGAAAAATACTACTGAATTTCTTTTTTGTATGGCTCCATTCAAAATCCACAATTCCCCCAAATGAACTTAAAATATTGCATTTATTGAACCTAATCGATAGTACAAGAATTTCCTGTCGTCTCATAATTTAACTGCAACTGTATACAAATAGGAACAGAATTAAGGCTTATTACAGCTGCCGCATTGATACTCATATTATTACCATATATATTTAATGTTTATCTTCTTGTATTTGGAAAGAAAAATAAAACTTATGCTTTGGTAACGAATAAACATGAAGTACCTGATTCTAGTATAAGCATTTTCGACTCCCTACTTCCTTTAGGTTAACCAAATTAATGAAATGCCACGGCACACACACACACACAGTTTAAAGAAATGATTTGTTAGCACGCTCTCGAGAATAACATATCTTATTTTTAATTTCTTTTTAAACCGACATTAATGTTCTCTTGATTGATTTGATTTTTTTCCGTCTCAATCTGAAGCAACACATGGGCTATTTGCGACACACCAAGTAGTTTTGAACCACGGTCAAGTGACAAGGACTACACCTGAGCTAACATCTCTTCTCCTAATTTCCACTCTACGTCAACGGGAGGACTTAAAGCCTTGAAATCAACGCGTGTCACAAGTTCGTGACCATAACCCTCGGCTACCACGGCGCGCACGGTAGGGGGTTAATGGAGTAGACGCCGTCATAATTCATAGAATAGGTCATAATCTAGCAGATGAAACGATTAGTTTAAATACATAGATTGCAGTAAACATCCACTTCAGCAATTCGCTTGTATCTATACATTTTACCGTTTTTTTTTTTTTTTTTTTGTAATTTAAACGTTTAAAAGTGTTTCCTTTTACCATGTTTTTATTAACTCGCTTGCTTGTCTGTCCAGGTGGAATTTTGTAATTGATTTTGAACTAACTTCCCAATGAGATAAAGACTTGAAATTAGGACCATAGCTCAGAAAAGAATGACAATACATGAAAATATGAACAAAAGAGTTCTAGTCTCGAACCCAGGCCCCCGAAGAGGTGGACCCCGATTTCGTCAGGGGCCCATAACTCCAGAACTTGCATGAATTTACACTAATAAAGACCACCTGTCGATAGCACGGGTCGAGTCGCGTCTACGTATTCAATTTTGTGGCTCTGGGGTCGAAGAGGAATCCTCAGGTTACCATGTTTTTAATTGACTCGCTTTCCTGTATGTCTGTCCTGGTGGAATTTTGTAATTGATTTTATACTAACTTCCCGATTAGTTAGAGACTTGAAATTTGGACGACAGTTCAGAAATGGATGGTAATGGATGAAAATTGTTGTAAAAAACATGGTACATAAAATTTTTTTTTTTTTTTTTTGTGAGTACGTGTGAATATTTTTAGGCAATGAACCTTTTCTTGTTTATAAATAACAAATGTTGTGTGAGTTTTAGTTAACGCCGCTCTTGTAAGGCAACACCACTATTGGCAACAGACCGCGTAATTTTGAACCTGTGTCAAGTGACAAAGACGGCAGCTGAGTTCCCTTTCAACCTCCCCCCTCCCTTCTCCAAGCTACCACACCAACGGGAGGTCTTACAGTGGGTTTTTGATGGCACCAAGACTCGAACTTATGACACGACGACCCCAAGTCCGAGATAATAACCGCGGCCACTAAATTATATTCAAAGCTCAATAAAACAGACCACTCAAATAATTAGAGACTAAACAGAGCAGATAACATACAGTTCTCATCACTTTCTAAAAAAATCTGTTTTATCGAGGCAAGATACCCCCCCCCCCAATTAAAATCCTTTTTACTAATTTTACACCTTTACAAGTGTTATGTGGTCTTGTGCCCTACTACGAAACACTTCCGGGTCCGCCTACGTCAAAACCCTTGATGTAAAGCAATCAATGCATCAAAAGCTACAGGAAATCGCTTTCTATCACAGAAGACTAATGACCACTCATTAAGACCGACCCTGTTTGGGCATGCGCATTCGTCAATTTACCGTCATACATAAATCAAAGAAAATGCAATTCGCGACAGCAACTTCTATTCTACCTTTCTATAGGCCAGGGGTGAGGGGGTGGGAGGATGGAAGACTTCTTATTCCGAATGAATCAGTATGTCTTTTCATCATCCGATTTCAAAGGAGATCTCGTTTGAAATGGTGATCGCAGAGGCTCTTCCGGAGTTTCTAAGATTAATGGTACATTTCGCTTTTTAGGGAGAATTCAGTTTGCCAGCTGATTTGCTGCGTTATTTCAGCAGCAGAGATAATTATCTTCACAGCTATCCTGTCCAGATGTTGGGGAGGTAACTGGTCAGAAGAGTATTGATTCAATAGTATCCATTAGGCAAGTGACAAACTATTACATTAAACCGTTATCAGAACTAGTTGTAAGTGAACTTACAGAGGTAAATCGAAATTGACGAATAATTGAAATTTTAACCATTTAGAAAACTCGAATTAATTAGTCTAATTAGTATTTAATTATTTTGTTCTATAATGGATATTTAATTGTTGAAAATGTTTTTATAAAATTCTTGAAGATAAGAAAATTGTAGTGTTAGTGGTTTTTTAAAAATCTATTCAAAACACAAACATTTTGAGATGAAATTATTACGTCCTTAAAAAAACTACCTAATTTTAAACTCTAATATGAAATTTTAACCCTAACTTAATATATTTTTATTACGTATTTTGTTTTAAAAATATACAATACCAGCTTGCTATACCCATTCTTCGCAAGGGTGAATTGAAAAATTAAACAATACAGATTGTGAAGGTTAAAGAAGTTTTTAATGAGTTAATTTTACATAAATTGCAACAAAAAAAAAGAAGTTTTTTGCATATTTCAGCTGAATAAAAACAACAATATTTCTCAAATTTTACACCTGTAGGTCTAATAGCTGATAAAGCGGATTTTTTTTAAAATTTATAACGCCCTAACTCTTGTGGGTCGAGTTTTGAAGGAAAAAAAACACCTGCCTGTGCTAATCTCTGCTCAGCAAAAGTAACACATTGTTACAAATTTTGTGTAATGAACGTTTAAAAGTGTAAATAATTTATATCCGGATGTGTAATATGTTAATATTACTTTCTATTGTATTTATTTACGTTAAAATTATAGTATTCGCAAGCAACACCCTCGTTTCGTACATTATAAGGGCGATTCAATGGAAACATAGCGAAATGGTGGCGATAGAGCCAAGTTGGCATCATCTTTGACAACCACATTGGCAATTTGGTTATTGTTTAAACGGTGCAGCAGTTGCTTTGCTGTAGCGCCACCTGGTGGGAGCTGCAACAAAGAGGATAGCTCAAAACCTTCTCCACAAAAAAAATACATATACATGCCAATTTTCACAGTGGTCGTTTGAACGGTATTGGAGTGAAGCGATTTCATATGTACAAACATCCATTTAAATATATATATACTAGCCGTTACCCTCCCGCTTCGCTGGGTATTTCATGATGTTTTATAAATATATCTGTTTATATTCTGACAGACAAACAGACAGACAGACAAAAATTTTAAAAATTGTTTTTTTTGTTATGAGTACCGTATATACTTTTAGTGCATTAAGTAAAAAGCTGCTAATTTGAAATTACAAACAGACACTTCAATTTTATTTATTTGTATAGATATAGATTGGGATTATAATAACCATTGTTTAAATGTGACTAAAAATGTAAATTAAAAAAAAGAAAGGATTAAAACTAACCATAAAACTTATCAATTTTTTGTTTCTTGCATTGCTTTTTACTTATGAAGCCTTGATTTATTATTTTTAAAAGTACATCCGAAACAGCCGATGCTCTACTTAACTGAAAAGTGAGATAACTATCATAAAAAAATTATGGCACGTATCAGCGTATTATCATGTGCGCGTAATACTGTTATGTCTCATGAAGAGCATCGGTCGCCAGTAAACAAAACAAAGACTTCATTGGCTCAGCTTGGCGTTCAATTTGGCGTTAATCTTGGCATTCAGTTTCACGTTCACCCGTATAGTTTCCGTTCCCGTAAGAATACGGGAATAAAATATAGCCTATGTTACTCCCCATTAATGTAGCTTTCCATTAGTGAAAGAATTTTTAAAATCGCACCAGCCGTTTCCGAGATTAGCCGGAACAAAACAGACAGACAGACAGACAGACAGACAAAAATTTTAAAAATTGGTTTTTTGTTATGAGTACCGCATATACTTTTAGTGCATTAAGTAAAAAAGCTGCTAATTTGAAATTACAAACAGACACTTCAATTTTATTTATTTGTATAGATTATCTAAAAAAATATTTAAATTGTGCCAATCAAATAATTTTCAAGAGATTGTTTCAAAACAATCAACATACAGGTCTCAAAAATATTTAAAGAACATTTTTTTATGTAATTTAGGACATTTAATTCGGTACTATAAATCGGACGTATTATATTGTCAATTAATGGACTAAATTGATGACGGTCACCGGAATAAATGCAATCACGAGTTCTTTATTGAATTCAAAACTGGCCATAAGACTAATATTTATTGTTCTATTTGTAAAATTTAGATATTTTTCAAATTTGAAATTGTGTAGAGGTATTTAAATATTAAAAATTATTTAAAAAAATTATCTTATAAGTGTTTTATTAATCCAACACATTCTGTTCGCTTTTGTGCGTTATTGTTATCAAATACGTACTTTTTAAAAATTAGTTTCTGCAAAAGGCTTAAGTTGGCAGCAGCGAAGATCATGGATTTATTGGCTGGAAACACGTGATTGCATTTATCATGTGATTATGACATCATATGAACTTACGAGCTGTTTGGCCCAAAGCCGTGATTGTAGTTATGCGACTATGACATTATAAGAATATTAGCCCATTTCGTCAAATTAAAAGATTTCGTTAAGTTCCGTGAAACGCAGCCAATAATGGAAAGCATTTCTGTATATGTTGAAACAAAAGAATACTAAGATGACAGCATTTGGCAACGTTTTTTGTGTTTGCAATGGTGTAATACGTAAGAACCTCAATTCGAACACCCAATCAGTAATAAATTTTAGAATATCAATTCGGTTTTTATAAAATGCTTCAGAGGAAGAAACAAATGGAATGAAGCTGCAGAGGAATTATTCGACAAATCTTAATTTAATCGGAAAAAATAAGTAATTTAAGTAACAACTGCTAGCGCATTACAAAATTACATTGTGTAAATTGAGTTACTTTTTAAAAATAAGCTGCTAAAATTTCGTCAATATCGGCATTATAATTGACAATCTTTTTTTATCAATAAATGAACTTAAGAATACGAAATCCGTATTTCATTTTAAGTTGGAATTATATGGCTTATTATCTCTTGTCATAGACGCACAAGAAAATATTTATCCTGTTAGCGAGAAAAACTTTCAAGAATCAACTGTACCAGATAACAGATAGTATAAGAAATTGAACAGATAGAAAAATATATCGTCTTAAAAGTTTAAAAAACGAAATTCTAATTCACAAGTTTAGAAAATCCAGGAAATTTTCCATAATCTTTTTCTTAACAGGAGTTTGCACATAGATTTATTTTAAATCCCAGACATCTGAGGTTTAAAATCCGGAAAAAAATGTTGGTTAAAATCCAAGAGAACGCGGAAAGGGAGTGAAATTCAAAGTCTGGCGCCGAAACTGGAAGAATTGGAAACTTTTGAAATATGAATCCAGAATTTGTAAGAATGATTGGCGGGTGTTAAAGTCTTAATTTAAAAAAGTTATATTTTTTTCGTAATATATCGCATAAAAATATTCAAAGGAGAATAATAATTTTTATCTGCATAAAATGTGTTTTATCAATGTGAAAGGAAATTGTGAAATAAAACCATTAAAATTCCAACTAATCTTATGAAAAAGATTGGAGGAATTTAATTTATATCTGTAAATGCTCGGAACATAAATCTTTGTAATGATGTTTCAAGTATCACATAAAGCACA
>BMAO01008653.1:0-20306 GCA_019973975.1 Trichonephila clavata
TTGTACAGAACGTACAAAATAAATCGTTTGTGAACCGATTAACCATCCAAGAGAAAAAGAATGTTAGAATTGTTAAAATTGATCATAGGATAGTTTAAATTATTACGAATTACATTTGAAAAAGCAGTCAGATGTCAAAAAATATATTCAGATGATAATGAACTATTTCGATTAACTCCGAAAATTACAATATTTTTGTCGCCTGAAGTTTTATGCTTTGTTATAAGGCCTATAAAATTCTATAAGAAGTTCTAAAAAGTATATATAAAAAAGGGATTGGCCCATGGCTTTACCGATTATAACCCCACCTCTAGATACAAATGTTAAGGTCACGAGCTTGATTAGAAATTTAAGTAGATTTTTATAAAAAGTATTTATTTTTGTAGCTATTCCAGGTCTTCTCAACAGAGTGATAAAGTTTAAGATAACTTTATGTAATGTTATTTCATAAATAATTCTGATAGTGTTTAATGAAATCGTGTATAATAGAAAATTTACTTGAGAAATGGAAGGGTGTTCATGTTTTGTTGTGTATTGAATATATCTAATATTTGCTGAATGTAATAACTGCTGCGTCTCTGACTGAGGGCATCATTGGGATAGAAATTAATTAAAATAGGGTTTCTTAAAAAGTAGGGCTCGCCCCCCTAGTTGAGCGTAATAACCCTACAAGGGGAGCGTGAACGTATTGAAAAGTCGAACACAGAAAAATTATTTTAAGAAAATATTAATAAATTTAAAATAAGCAAATAAAATACATTCTTACAATAAAAAATATTTAAATTCACATTTACACTGATACAATACACTTATAAATATATCAGTATTGCGCTATGTATTTTATGCTTAATTAAACAATATTAAGTTAGTTTAATAATTACTAATGACCCCATACACACACACACACACACATATATATATATATATATATATATAAGCTCTTGTCATGTATAAAATTAAAAACAAAAAAAAACACTTAGGTATCTTGATAATTTGTACGGTTTATAATTAGTCCCTTAAATGCCGATAAAAAATTGAGGGGATACAAAAAGAATAAATAAGCAAATCCTCTGAAATAAGTAAATCCTTCCAAACACACTGTAAAGGTCCTTTTATTGCATTCCAAAGCCGTCGGAATAATTTTATGCATAGTGCACAGAAAAGATCGTACTTCGGAGAGACTTATATATACGTCCGGAAAAATCAACACACTTGCTTAGATATATGCCGGAGGCACTTAAGATGCTAAAGTCGTACTGTTGGTTTGGCTTCAGAGCATAGTATTCATAGCACAGTATATAGCATTAATGAATTCAATACACATTGTTATTGTATGGAGAGGGGAGCGATGAAAATTATGATTGAATAATGGATCACAAATATTTAAAGTTTGAGAAGCACTGAATTAAAACTTAAAGGTTAATTTAAAAAAACAAAATACTCTAAAAATTTTTCAATCCCTTTCCATTAGTTTGAAAGAAAAATAATTTTTATGTAATTTAACTTTAAAAAATATTATAATTAGAGTAAGGATAAAAGTTATCGTCAAAAAATTGCAGAATCATAGAATAGCAAAATTGGGATAGTACAAAATCAACTTGGATTGATTTAAAATTTAAAATCCGCTTTTAGATTATTTTAAAAATTCAAAGTCAATTTTGATTTATTGAAATATAAAATCAACTTGGATTTATTTAAAATTTGTTTATAATCCTTTGGAGTTTTCCTCATTGATATATTCAGAAACCATTGATGAAATAGAAAAAATAGGGATACTTAGATAGCTTAGGGATGTTTTGGGCAACTCAACATAAGAAAGATATCATAATGATAATTTTAGATAATTGTTAGATAATAATTAAACTTGGTTTAATATAAAGAAGCCTTACTTTTATTTTAATACATTACTAGACAATCTCACGCATGGAATTTTTCGCTGATAATAAATGTCTATATTTTGGATAATTTAGATAATTGTTAGATAATAATTAAACTTGGTTTAATATAAAGAAGCCTTACTTTTATTTTAATACATTTACTAGACAATCTCACCGCATGGAACTTTTTCGCTGATAATAAATGTTTATATTTTGGAGAACGTGCAATTTGCTGAGAGAACATACTTTACGGTTATTTTTGTGTATTATATTATGTTAAAGCCTTAAAAACACCATTTGTCTTCACACATAAGGTAATCCCCTGAGCTTCAAGAATTTTCGAACACTTTCCCTTTTTGATTCTTATTTTGTGACAATCTCACTCACAAGCTATTAAAAAAATTATTAAAGATATAATCGCGTGTTTTGTAACTAACGCGTATAAAAAACTGTTTTACTTATGACAAATTATATAATAGAGACATTTGAAATTTAGAAAAAAAATAATCATTAAAGTAGCTTACCTGTTGCAGAAATTGTTGTTGGTATTACCAAGAGAAATTCGAAGAGTATTCTGTTCAAGAATATTTCTGGAGTTCTGGTTATAGAGTATTTATACTTACTTTTTACATCATCGATGGTCTTACACTGTGAGATGAAAGGAAACTGGTTCACTTCCTTATTTCCACATAAAACAATTCTATTTCGCATGGTTCTGCAAAATTTGAAAAATTTTGTGCTTTGTCTTGAGTTTAATGACTTTTCATTGTTTTAA
Organism: Trichonephila clavata; assembly: GCA_019973975.1. Classification (NCBI taxonomy): domain Eukaryota; kingdom Metazoa; phylum Arthropoda; class Arachnida; order Araneae; family Nephilidae; genus Trichonephila; species Trichonephila clavata. The sequence goes on from BMAO01008653.1 coordinate 2,653, forward strand.
CTTCATATTACAAAATAAAGACAGATAATGAAAAGTTTCAAAATGAAACTTTCAATGCTAGGAAAAGGAAATATTTACAAAAGTTTTTTTCTAATTTTATTTTAATTTCCTTTCTTATGGGGGGGGGGGCAAAATATTACTTTCGCAACTAAAAGCTAGAAATTTAGCAAGGTTCACTGTTGCCATCGAAATACGTTTTTAAAAACAAAAAGTTTTAAAATTAAATCAACCTGATGGGAATTCGAACATAGCTAACAAAGAAGACATTAATCATGTCGATGATCAAAAAATCTAAAATTATTTAAAATTTAATGTTTTAAATTTACAACTTAAAAGTAATTTTTAAAAAAGAACTTATACTTTCTTACGGCATTTTTTTCACTTTCCACTTCATGGAACATATATATTTGGAAAACACTCTGCATTATCAAAAGTGACATCAAATAGGAATTATCTAAATGGGACCAAAAATTGATAGATGTTATGTACATGTATTGAAGACAAAACGCAGACAACACATAGGAATCAAAATTTTCATTCCAGAAATATAGAAACAGGAGTAAAATAAAAATGATACCTTGATCCATCCCTGAACTTGCTAAGCTGGCAGTGGACTGTACTGTAAAGCTACACTCATATGTAACTGTTTTTGTTTAGGGAAAGCTGAGCAAGATCAAGGTTGATCAACAAAGGCTAAAAGCTGGTCTGCTAGAAGTACATTTACAACAGCATGCACGAACAACAGGGGAAGCTTTATTTTAAATCCAACAAAGTAAACTTTAATTTCTTCTCTCACACCCAGAGGCAAAACAGCTGTAGAATTGACTCTTAGACTGTTTGTTGTTTCCCCGTTTTTTCTCCCACAACACCCCGAGGTGAACAGAATTGACAAATGACTTTTTCTTCACTTCGAAACTATATAAGGGACACCCCTGTTTCGACAACTGTCCATTATTTCGTCTCCTCTAACAAGTGGCCATCCTACACATGTATGGAAAGGAGTGTCGGCTTTTGAAGGAAGAAATGCCAAGGAGGGAATTCTCAGTCAATTTATAAACCATCCATTTGGTTTATGAGGTGTGGAGAAATGGGTATCCCAGTCCAGACATACTTTTGTCCCAGAAGAACCGATGATGGTTGGGGCCACGACAGAAGGTGTAGGGTGCAGACCCGGGGTCCTTCCAATTAGAAATTGTACGAGGTATGTAAGAGTCTCGCCTAGGGAGTTTACAGAGATAGATGGAAACAAGACCATGGACTTTTTGTGATATCAGCGATAGAAAACCTACGATAGGCTGCTAGGCAGCAAGGAGACCAACGATTGGTGGACTTTTTCAGCGAAGGGCTGTGGCTGTAGGACGAAAGATTGATGCTGGCATTCTATGATAATAGGTAGAGCATCTATCATTGCGAGTGACCTACTGGAAACACCATTTTGGGCGGATCGTAGACATAACGATATCTCCAGTTGAAGACCCAAAATAACGAGCCCAATGGTTGACGAAATGAGTAGCTGATAGGAATGGATATTACGACATCCAGCTGAAGATTCTTAAGAACGAGCCTAATAGTCGACGATCCCCAGTACATGATGTGCAAAAGACAAATCTTAGCGATCCTATATAACATGTTAACTTTTTGTAATTAAAAGGCAATTCAATTACTAAAGCTGTGTGTTTCCTCTCGCTACACTTTAAATAAGTAGCTTGGGATCACGACATAACACCATGTTTACAAAACTTTTCACAAAATGAGTTTTAACCAAAATTCCACAGAATTAATATCCGAGCGGACATTGGTGTCCAAAAGTTAAGAATGATTGGTAAAATATAGAATATCGTGAGTAAATATGTGTCAGATTCTTCAGGAGTACTTTGGGAGAGTCACTGTTTGAAAGTGAAACAGTGTGCATGTGCAAAACATTTCCTTCTACAATATGTTGGCATGCCGAAAACATGTGAGTACGCCAGAACAAGTATCAAACCGTTTCACCAAACATATAGAGATTAGGCAGCTTACGTGTAATTGCTGTACTGAGGAGCGAACAAAATTATCAAAAAGAACGAAGGATGGCAAAAAAAAAAAAAAAATACACCAGATGGACGTTTTTTGAAAAGACCAATTATTGGAATGCTAGAATCTGGGTAATCTGAAACCGAAGTGTCTTATATCTCATATTTTGAATGTTCCTTGAAATGTTATCTCAAGATTGTAGTAGATGTTTCAAAGTACGGAAGATGTTTGCTGGCGAGTAGTACAAGACGAACTAAGAGTAACAAACGTTCGTCAAGATCAATATTCGGCAATAACTACGTGTCTTCAAATGGACAATTGTGTCAGTGAACTTAATTCAGTGCTTACAGCCATCTCGGGAGTATGAATGTCGAGGCAAACTGTTCATAAGAAGATATTCTGGTTTGTATGACAAACAACTAGCGGTTTTCAATTTTCTCACATCTGCATATAAACGTGGTTGTCTAAACCAGAATTTGAAGCATCAGAATTGGTGTTTGCCACAGTGGATCATTTTGATGCTCAGTGATATGTTTCAGATGAATTCTGAACCCTGAATCTCGTTTTGTAATGATATGGTGAGAACATGAAACTCCTTTCTACCGAAAAGACATTTTCCTTTAAAGCTAGTCATGGTGGGAATAGGGCTAATGCTGGCTTTCTCCTCTTTCTACACATTATCTGTTACTGCTAAAAGGTACAATGATGAAGTACTTGAACCTTATGTTCGCTTGTTTTGAGCTGCTGTTGCTCTGGATTCATATTCATGGAAGATGACGTGCTTCTTTCCGTACAATCTTGGTCAAGGATGTCCTTGAAAAGGAAAATATCAAAAGCATGTAGCGGTCAGCTCTCTTTTCTGATCTTAAACCTATTGATCATGTGTGAGATTAGCTAGACAGACCCATCGTAGACCTTCTGCATCCACAAAACTCGATTCCAGAATTGAAAAGAGTTATCCATAGTACTTGGAACTCATTAGGTCAGCTGCCACTCGCTTAGCACATATGGACAATCATTACGTAGCATACGAGGCTATCAGAGAGAGGCTACCGTATACCTTATCTACTTGCCAAACAATTTTTCATTACAAATTTTTTCAATAAAAATTAAACTATTGGGGTATGTTGTTTTTGTTAAAAATCTTTCGATAATGAAAATGTTTAATATTTATCTTTTGCATTGTTTTCATATCGTATAATCGTATTAAAAAATGTGTAAATATACATAAACATAACTTTTCTAAACAGATTTCATTTGTAATTTGTTAACTGAATGCTCCAAGTTATTATGGTTTTTTTATGTTCTTATATTATAAATCTAAATTATTTACATTGTGGGAGGTGCCAAGTCTGAAAATAAATTTAAAATGGTTCTTCTTGTGGTTAAAGGGTTTAATTTTACAATGCTTATGGGTAGATAGTTTATGTTGCCTTCATTGTCTGTGCAGATACAGAAATTTTTTGGTTTGTCTAATCTAGAACAACAGTTGCCAACCTTCAGCACTTCATGAACCACTTAATGTATAACTTTATAATTTGTGGACCACTATAGCCATATATACATCTTTATTTACGTTCCCATGCACCTGAAAATAAACTTCATGAAAAGCAATAACATACCAACAATCAACAGACTGAAGTGTTTTACCACAAATTTGCTATGGTTACCAAAGCTGACTTTCAAATTTCAATGGAAAATCTGAAAAATAGCGAAAAAATTGCTTAACTTGGGAAATTTGTTACAATTGGTAACTAAAAGTTTTTAGCAAAGTATAATCCATAATATGTTTTTTGATGCTCATCTTTTTTTAAAACTGAATCTTCATAAAAGTATAAATAATGTGCCAGTCTTTCTGTGGACCATCCAAAATTTCTAACCAATTCCTATCACCAATTGGTGACAGCTGCTCTGGAATACACAATAGTACTTATGTGTTAGCATCATTGTAAACAAAATTGGTGTCCTGCATATCACACTTTAATATCTAAAAGATTCTAAAACATTTTTATGAAAAAAAAATAGATTTGGATGGAAAATAGTAAGATTATGCATGGCAGCAATTTGGCTGCATAGTGATTCTAATATTTAAGTACCAGACAACAAATAATTGTCCATGTATGAAGCAGCAGTGTTTAGAAAAAGCTACTCTGTTTTTAAGATAGGCCCTTAAATTTGTTGATAACAATTGCTAATGTTAATTGAATAGTAAATTGCAAAAATCTTCTATCATTATCTATACTTTGTTGTAGATTTTATACTGCGAATTCCGTGCTTATATTTGAATTTTTCTTGCATATTCGAATAAAAATATCTTCAACCTCTATTTGTGTTGGAATTGAACTGTGTTAATTGATGCGCAATAGAAATTAAATATTTAATTAGCATTTTTAAAAATTTCCCCTTTCTGTTTGTTCCTGATTCGCCCCCCCCCCCTCCTTTTTTTAATGTTTTGAAATTTTATATGTTTTTGCTTTAACTTTTTTCCTTTTTAAGTGCAGTCAGTTAGCTTACCTACGTAAAAATAATGCCTTTACGGAAATCAAACATAGGTTGTCATACTCACAATTCAAAAGTAGTGCAATGAGTGTAATTGCACATCAAATTGAGGAGGAACAGGCATCAGCAAACGAGAAAAGCAGACAAAGAATGGCACAAGCACATGCTGAGGGCGCAGCAGAGCAACAGGCAGCCAAACTTGAGGATGCACATTTGCGAGCCCAGCATTCATGTTTAGCATTCAGATCTGCTCTGTTCTCAATTAAAGGAACACAGTAGGTTGCAAGTGGTTAAAAGATGTCAACCAGAAACACACAGCACATCATTGTCAAACATGATTTTGGAGTGAGCAATCACACAATAACAGTCACCTTGCATTCCGGTACAATCCAGTGGAAGATCATAGGTTGAGCCAGCATGTTCTCATCAGCAGAATGACTGAAGTGTATCTTTATTGCATTTCTCTGAAATTTAAGGGAGAAACAAAAGGAATGTTTTTTTGTACTGCTGGAAAAATTAAACTGTCTCAAATTGGAGAATCACCAGTGCAATTAAAAGCTTTGCTCTCCAGATATACTGCAGAATCAAAACATTCCCTAAATAACATCAGAAAATACAATTCATGTTTCCAAATGATATTGTTTAGAGAAATGTGCATTTTTGAAAACACCTCTGGTTTAACAGAAATATCCATTAGCATTGTAAAACTAACCTATTGCCCTCGAGGAATCCAGAGTAGAGCCATTTAAAATTTATCTTCCAATTTGAGTTCTCCACTATAAATACAATTTCAATAAATTTAAGTTCATAACATAAGGACAAAAATAAGTTGGTTAACAAATTACAAATGATATTGGTTAAGTAAAGTTTTGTGTATATATATTTATAAATTTTTTAAATAAAATATTCATACCTCCAATGTAAATGTTTAAACATACTGAAAACATGTGCTTTCTTTTTAACCATACTGACCCACAGCAACGCGCGGCAGGGTACAGCTAGTTCAATTAATAAATTTCTACTAAGAAAAGGTTTAAAATAGCTAACGTTATCAGAACTTATTTTTAAATCAGTTGTAAAAGTCTTAAATGGAATTTAATTGATGATGTGAATTAATTGCGAATTTATTTTTATTGCATCATTTCCTCTATGCTTAAAATAATAATAGTTTCATCATCAGTTACAATAAAATATGCAAATTATCTTTCATTGTGTTTTGTTTTTCAATTGCCTTGACTTTTGAAACTAATGGTGGTAGAATTTTCACCCAGTCAGAAAAATGACAGTTTAATACTTTATTCGGGAAACATTATTAAAACAAGGAATATACTCATATACAAATACACAAAACTGAGTTCATTAATAAACATCACAAACATGCAATTATTGATGACTGAAATGTTGTTAAAGACAAAATTCTTAGAAATATTATGAAAATTGCTATTAAAGTTATATATTTAGTAAAAATTGCTTATTATTATTAACCTTTACGCCATTTAGTTTTTGCAGTTCGGATCCACCCCCAAGAAGGGTTTCATTTTTTCTTTTTTCTTTTTCCTCGCTTCCTCCAAGGCGCGTTTTTTTTTAAAAAAATTTTAATAACCACGCATTGGAAGAAGTGTCCCACTCCCAGATTCGTGAACTTGTATAATTATACACATTTCCATAATATTCAAATTGTCTGCCTCAGAAATTTCTTAAAGTGTCGTTATTGATCAGGTGCAGGCCTTGTACGCCCAAGTGTGCGGGTTCGACCTCGATCTAAGTCGGTGGATTTTTATGATGCAAGAAATAGGCAGCCTCCATGTCGTATGATTATGCAGCATGTTAAAGATCCTTAAAGTGCATTCTTGACATGTGTTATCTGAGTAAAATTAAACTCCTAGTATAAGTTTGTATCATCAAAGCTAAATGCCTCCCTCTGAAGAGGAATTTTTTACGTCAAAACTACATTGTGGCAATTTATATCCGCCTATATAATAAAAAAAAGTTATACCAGCTCCCGGGGGATATACTAAGTTTGCGTGGACAATTCATTACCAATGAACATCTGTATTTGAAAGAAAAAATATGATATATTCTAAAACAAGATGATTTGCATTAACCAAATTATTTGACTGTTCTTCACTCTCTGAATTTATATTAGAATATGATTCATTGTCATCATCGTTAAAAATATCAGAATAATCATGTTCGGAATCACAATTGACATCTCATTCGCCTTTAACCTTCGAAAGCTTGAAACTGATGCCATATCGCTTGCTTAAAAGAAATACTATGCTTTAAAAACGTTCTATTCCAATCTTTATCATTCCGTCTTGTGCTGCCATCTATTAGTAAAAAAATCAAGTACATTAGAACGCGCGTTATAGGAAGATGGATGAATGTCTGTAACGTTGAGGGATAAATTAAAATGAACACACACTTAACGCGTTTGTAACGGCCTAAAGGTTAAATATGGTTTTCACTAGAGACTTTTAATAAATTTTAATGCAATTTCCTCATAGATTTCCAGAAACTGAAACATAAAAATGACAATATTTCTTACAAAGACATAAAAAAATACAAATATTAGACATGCAACATGAATTTGTATTAGTATATGCAGATATGTTTCCACGCAATTTTGTAATAATTTGCTAATATTTTTATTGTAAAAAGAGAGTATAAAGAGATTCTTTAAAGTGAGATCTAAATAATTAGGTCGTGTCTCTTAGAGTATATCATTTTAAAACAAATCCCACTTTTGCATTATGAAGGTATCCAAGCGTGTCATCACCAAAAAATGTATGGAAACAAATTTTTTTATATAGACACTTATTATATTATTAATAAAACAAATTTATTTGAAGTACGATTCAAAAGGTTTGTTATAAGAATTTTACCCCAACGCAAACCCAATCTTGGAGGTCTTTATTCTGCTCGAATCAGCCTTTCCAGCATTTCCTATGCAGTCATCTTTCTGGTTGTTGTTTGATTGTTGATCCTGTTCGTTTGAACTCCCTGCCTCAGATGCTCCTGTCATCAACGCCAGGACGAGGATGCATACAAAAATGGATTTCATAGCTGAAATCATTCAAACATTAAATTTAGTATAAGAAGTGGAAATGCTAAAAAGGATTGATGATTTGGTATTTTTAGGATATTCAGGCCCAGATTGCTATTAACAAACATATTTTATTGATTTCACTTAAGTCAAAGAGCGGCGTATTGCATGGATGTTTGTGGCTCTTCAGTCTTTTGTATTACTTTAAAAAAAATATGTCTACTAAAAAAATTCGTGTCTACTTTTTTTTAAAATATAATTCATTAAAAAAATATACCTGTTTTTGTATACATTTAAATATTTGACTCGCTTAATGTATTTACGTAGTACGATCGAAAAATTAGGGTGCAGCGCTATTGCTGACGACGAAAGCTAGTACTTAAAGTTAAACTACTTGAAACAAATTTTCCCAACCCTCTTATACTTGGCCAGGTTGGTTTAGTCTATGTTGTGTGACCGAACTACCGCGCAGCTGTTATCTTCAAAAACTAGTTAGCTTCACTCCGCGATGTAAGAAAGATGGCTTTTCTTCAACGGTGTTCACATTAAATTCTAACAATTCTTAGGTAAAACACCAATGAAGACTCTGTAAATGCTAAGTAAGGTTTATGGTAAATCTACTATAGCGAGATCCTAGGTTTATGAATAGCATCGGCGTTTTAGAGAGAGCCGAAAATCCAAGCACTCTTTGAATGCGCTGGAGGACCTTCGACTTCTTGGAACTCGGAAAATGTGTTGGTGTCTGAATGTTTTCAAGAAGATCGTCGCCCAAAACTTGCAGAAATTGCTGAAACTACACACTTCTCAAAGACGTCGTTTGAGGGTATCCATTCATTCTAAATGGTGTCAGTTCTGACAGAGTAACGACTGATATCTTATCATTACAATCCCAACTGGTAAAAGTGTTCCTTGCCAAAACTCGCACTCCCTCCTCTCCAGAATTTTCCATGTGGGATTTTTACCTTTTCCCACCAATATAAAAACATTTACAGGGACGCCGTTTTGAATCATCAGGAGGTGAATGTAGCAGCGCTGAAGGCCTTACAGGAGGTTGGGAAAAATGGTTTCCAGAAGTTATACGAACACTGACAGAAATGTATCGTCGCCCAAGTAGACTAATTTGAAAGTGGATACGCTTCGGTGCTTTGACCTATTCAGGGTAAGGTTTTTTACACATTTTCCCCCACGTTTTGGATTATATTACGTATTTAAGACTGTCTTAAAATAAAATTATTAAACTGTTTTCATTAAAATAAGCTTATTGAGAATTCGTGAAAATATCAGTTCTAAAGTAGTCAAAGTCCATCTCAATGGTAAAAATTGCGACATGAGAAAACACTAAAAAGTTATTTTCATCAATACTTATTATTCGTATACATACATGAAATTGGGATGCATCATGCATGGACAAGAGTTATACTTAAAATCCCAACAAAGTGGCTATACGTACTTTATAACAATTTTAAGTGTTATCAAAAAAGAGTGTTGAAATGACTTCGGTATGCACAAACACATCCAAAATCTTTAATCATATGTGTAAGTCAAATTTCCGAATAAAGCAACTACAGAATTATGGGCAAATAATTTTTACACGAAACGCGTGTGAAAGTCAAATTCGCAACACCGTGATGAAATTTTGCCGACAATGGTTGTTCTTTACTTGAGTTACAGAAAGAAAAATATCTTCCGTAGTTATATATAAGTTTTTAAAGAAATGTGCAAAATATTACTATGAGTAAAATTACGTCTCAAAATTATAAAAAAAACCCAATATTAATTGGAACTTGACAGTCATAGTCGCCACTGCTACCAGAGGCACCCCATCCTGCGCAAGCGAATGCATAAAAATGACTCTTTAATAATATAGATACCCAGTTTCACAAACAAATTGACTCTTCTATATCCAAAGTTTGCCGATCCCGGTGTGTGTGTGGTTTAGGTTAACTGTCTACTTTCTTTGTGCTTCCCTACACAGTTGTAAAGAACAAGTTCAAAGGCGGATTGGGGTCCGTAAACTATATTCTCTATTTAGCTGAAAAAATTCTGATACAACAAATTTTATATCGATGTCCTAAAACTAATTTAAAACACTGCCTTGGACATATACCATCAAAGTGGTAGGATGTTTATGAGTCTAAAATATTTTTCCCTTAAGAGGAATGCTATTTAGAGCACAGATTAGAGCATACGAGGGATGATCAGGTTGCACAAGCCGCAGCATTTAAAAACAACATATTGTAGAGAAATTTTGTTTCCCCAGAGTGGAGACAAATAGTGTTACAGCTGGTTAGCGGGTAGACAGTGAAAGTTCTCAGACGGTTCAGGACGATTAAAATGGCAAAACGCTTAGGAAATTGGTCTCGTTTGGAAGTGCGAGCCGTGATTCGATTTTCATAGGCAAAGAATGTGTCCGCATCTGACTTTCACAGTCAAATCGTGGAAGTTAATGGTGAAGAAGCAATGACCATACACCGTGTAACGAAGTTGTGTCACTCTTTTCAATCAGGCAGACAGAATTTGAAAACCGATATATGACATGGAGCTGCTGGCCAAGTTCTCCGACGGCAGAAATCAACACGGCACTAATTGAAGAAATTATTCAAAATGATCAACAGGTAACTCAGAGTGAAATCTCGTCAGAGCTGGGTCTTAGCTATGTTAATGTACAGCATATCGTTTCTGATGTGATGCAATATTCCAAGACAGTGCTATGAAAACATCCGCCGAGACCTGGATCAATGGACAGGGACCTGATTTCTACCAAGACGGGTTAAATGGGTTGATTATACGTTCTGATAAATGTCTAAATAGACTTGGTGATTATATCGAAATGTGATAGACACGTATGCCTTTTAATTCCCATTTGTATTTTCTGTCTCTTTTTAATAAACATTTCTTTATTCGAAATGTAACCTTTTATTCTGATCATTCCTCGTAGTTTTTTTTTAAAATTTTTTTTAGCAGATTATCGCCAAAGAGAGGATAATTCATAAAAATGGAGTAGTGGTGGAGTTCATAAAAATTAATCAAAGCTTGATTTGTATGTCAAGTGAAAACTACAAGATATTATTTTAAATATTTTTTCAGTGATCTTTCTTAACTAAAGACTTCACATCCAAGTTCTTAAAATATCATATTTCTGACTATTACTGTTTCTCGTTTTGGACGAAGGAAGGATTTAGGTTTACAGTTTTAGACCTAAGAAACGCAAGGATTAAGATTTGAGACTTTGAATTCATAGAGTATTTGCAGGCTACTGGATATAAATGATGAAGTTTGAGGGACCTAAAGAGGATATTGGTATTCTCACAGCATTTTTAGGAAATCTCATTTCAATTGATACAAAATTTCAAAATTTGATTTGATGTACAGAAGCAAAAGTTTTATTGAAAAACATTCTTGAAGTGCTTTTCAATTCCTTAAGAGAGAACTGAATAATTTGACACCCTTCAAACGTCACACTATCCAGTTCTTTTCTGTTATAATTACAAACAGTGGTGGATTAAGCGGCTGGCGGACCTAACGGCCGCCAGGGACCCCCAGCGCTAGTAGGGGCCCCAAGCTTAAGATATCCAACTATTTGCGACAACTTTGTTTAAAAAAATGGAAATATGGGGATTTTTTTGTTGTTTTTAAATGTGTTTAATATATTTTTAAAAAAATATGCTAAAATTAAGAACAGAAAAATAAATTATTATTACTAAAATGGGAAAAAATTGGTAAAAATTTACAAAAATAACATAAACTCGGCTCATTCTGCACCAAAAGTTTATGAACAAAATTTCAATTCTGATGTGTTGCTATGTTATTCATTTTTGTGATGCCCTTCAAGCTAAGTGATATTTTAATTTTTACAAAAGCTAAAAAACTTTATATTAGTTATATGAAATTGCTTAAAAAACTGATTATCTTAACAAAAGGGACTGTAAAATTTGTAATAAAACAGCGATTGATAAATCTGAAGGTTAAAGCACTTCTACTATTATACAGAACACACACAAAAAAATTCAGTTAATTATTTTCAAAACATTTCGCAATAGCGGGCCCCGTTTGAGCATTTTCAAAAACACATTTCGAGTAAAACTCGTTTTAATGTATGACATCTTTCTTAAAGTAATGGCATTTGCTTTTACTAAAACACTTGTAGTTTTTGTTCTGGTGAACGGATAGTAAAAAAAAGAACGGTATTTTTATCAAGCTAATAAGATAACCTCTAAATTAAATGGATTTTTGTTTTAAATTCAACGCCCAACATAAGGATCTTGAACCGATATTGTAACCCCGATGATTTCCTTGCTTTTGAGTCGTGTAGCACAGCCTTAACCATCTTTCTTCTGTATTGTTGCCATGAGTACGAAATTTTCGCATGCGTTTGCTTGAACAAATTTTATTTCAAACAAGCGAATACTATGCAAGTCAAACAAGTTCGTTTTTGGTTCACAGCTGTCCTCAGTTACTCTCGGATACATCTTGTACGGTGTGGTGGGGAAAAATCCCAACACCAAGAAAAAATTAGTGTAGAAGACTTATGGAACTTAGGCAATGCATTTGTCTAGGTAACATATTTTAACTTAAGATCACAGATTAATGTAGATTTACATTAAACAATTACAACAATTAAACAATTAATGTAGATTATACAATTTTTAAGATCACAGATTAATGTAGGTGCAAGAAGAGCCATTTCAAATGTGAAATGATGGCATACTAAAAACTGGTGTAACCACCAGAATTTTAAATGCAAATAATGTGTTGTACAAATATCTGATATAAGTTTGTGGGATGGGATAGCATGCCTGTTTCTCTAGGGTGATCCACATAAGGTTGCTTGATTCAGGTTGTGGATGACTCTGTCGTAGCCGTACAATGATGTCCCATTCGCTCTTAATTGAAGTAAGATCTGGTGATCTAGCGGATCAACACGTTGACACTGAAAATAGCGTGTTGGGTTACAACAAGGTATGAAGGTGCTCGTTATCCTGTTGGAAAACACTCCTTAAATGATGTTTATAAATGAAAGAGCAACAGTTCTTTCACCAGACTTACGTACAAGTTTACAGTCTAGGTGTGTGAACTAACATTGAGAAAGCTCCTGCAATCAAAGAAAATTAACTCACCAGACCGTAATTCTAGGTGCCAGTTCAGTGTGCTTAGGCCACAAAAAGATTGTTTACAAGCGCTGAAATAATCTTTTTCTAATAAATATACAGCCGTCACTGATTCCGGAAAAAAAAACTGTAATTTCTGTTGTGGATGAACTACGATGTTTCCAAACCTTGTGATAAATATGATGGTTATTTCTGTCAGTAATGACCCGTGCGTGGTTGGACTATAGTTTTCTTGAGGTAGTGCCTTTCCAAGACCATTGATGTCGAAAATCATGCACAATGGATATATTTCTACCAAGTCTTTGTGCACTATCGTGCAAAGAAAATCCATATGTTTTAAGCTCTATTATACTACCTCCTTCAAAAGCGAGTTGTTGATAATGACTTCTTCGTCATGTTATTCATAATGGAATAACATCATCTCACAACGTCAAATCTCAACAATAAATAACACTCACGAACTTTATAACGCGTATCTAAAGCACAATTGATTTGCATCATCAAAGTGGCGCAACTAGCGCCACACTTATGCACCTAACAAGAAATTTTAATTAATGTCATCTTTCAGATATGAAAACACTTCTGTAAAACTTCTGTGATGCAGCTCAACTCCTTCTTGGTGATGTGATTTTTATTTCCACACACACACACATCAGCGTATTTTAATAACGAAGATAAATGAAACAAAATGAACTTATGTGATATAAAATATGTCTAGTTCAAAGCAAACTATTTCAAGCTAGTTGAATTTCGGCCTTAATAGAAAGGTAAAGTTTAATAAAACCAGCTCTGTCTAAAATCAGTGATATAAATGGGGGGGGAGGGGGAGTGACCACAATATTGGAAGCAACTTTTCTTTTAAAACAGATGGACAAACACGGAACTTCCCTAATGAACATCATTTGGAATACCAAACCCCAAAGAATAAATGCTACAAGAAAATCAATGTAATAATTTGAATGTGAATTATCAAAAACATTTAGTCTGCTAAAATCTCTTGAAAATAATATCCAAAATTTCAGAAATGATTTTTGGAAAAATAGAACTAGGAGCAACTGAATTATCAGGACTCTCATTCGAAGGACGCTGGACGAGCTCATAGGTAGCAAAGGAGAAAAATTATTTTCAGTGAATGTAAAAAAGTGGGGCATAAAATTTTGAAAGAAGAAAGATTTCAAAAATTTTATTTAGTGCAATAGATGTGTGCAATTTATGCAATAGAGCAAGAGCAGAACTGTCCCAAAGACCTGAGATATATAAAACTGTTATCAAACACTTCACTGTTTTTTTTTTTTATGAAAGATTAATGAAATTAAAAAGTAAGCTGCACAAAGACTAAAGTAAACTTACAGAGACAATATTGAATCTTTTAATTTTGACTATATGAATTGGATCAGTTTGTACTATTTAAAAAAAAAAAACGGAGACCCCCACAAGAAATTTATCGAGTTGCAAGAGGTCTCGGGTAGACAGACATCTACCGATATCGAATGCTCCAGGTGAGAGATCTTTCTCAAGTTTAAAGCGTGTTTAAAATTTTTTAAGAAGCACTATGAGAGGGAAGACAAACAAGATGATTATATTTTATGTAGAACAAGATGTTTTGGACAAAATAGAAACAGCAAAGATAAGCGATGGATTAACCAAAGAAAAATCAAGGAGTAAAGTTGTATAGCAAAATTGTAAGCCCTTTAGTAAGGTTTTTAAATTTTTTAAATACAGTTAAGATTTTTCGTTAACCGATGAGTTTATATTATTAACAATGTAATTTATTTTGATCATTTAAGGTCAGTGAATCTTTTCACTATTTTAGTTTTTTGACTCTTGAGCTCATGGGCCTCAAACCTTTTACCGCCAGGGGCTCTCAACTATCTTAATGCGCCTCTGATTACAAAATGTTTATATTAAAGGACACACACACATATATATATATAATCAAAATTTCTCTATTGCAGTTTTCCGAAAGAAAAGCCATAGAAAATTCTTTTGCGATTAAGCATTAAAAATTATATTTATGCACAGATATATCCTGAAAAACAATTCCTTGAAAGATTACAAAAAACCTCTCAATGCATATTTGTAACAAATTCATATGCATAATATTCATGAACACAATTGCTACATATTGATATATATTTTGGGGGAAATGTATATTATAAAAAGCGTTTGAAAGTAGTTACAACACAGTGGGAAAACTGTTTTGCAAAAATATAAAAGCAACTCACCGTTAAGAAAAATCGTTGATAATATAAGATTCAATCACATGAAAAAGATCTCGTCATGAAGTTTGTTTATATACACATTCCTCACAATTGAGATAAATACATTTGTAAGGTAAAAGACGTAAATTTTAATTAATTATATTATTCACTTCTCTAAGTAACATAATACAGTTCGAATGTCTAGGTGTGAGAATTTGTTTTATATCTCATTTTGGAGAAAAGTATCTTATCAAAATTCTTAGTTTCAATATGAAAAAAGAGAATTCCCAGTTTCATAACAAAAACAATTATGTTTGTGAAATTAATCATTCTTATATTCAAATATTTTTTAAAAAATTTTAATCCACGTTCTTCTTTTATGAGGTGTACGACTTCTTTCGCAGCTAAAAACTATTAAAAATGCGGATTTATTATTTGATTCATTATTTACGATGCTCTACGAAGTGGTTTAGACTCACAATCTAATGATAGGGATGACACCAGAGCTGTCAGTCACTCCAAACTTCCACACTATGTTACAACTTTGAGCCGCTACAAATTTAACGCACGTCAACCTCCTTACACGCCGGATCTTTAGTGACAACAGGATTCGACTCGAAAAAACAACATGGTAAATATAGTGCGAACACGTTTATTTTTGTATAGGCTGTATTATGTGAAAAAATATGTATTGTTGCACTATAATTTTAAAATAAACATGAAGAATATATACAGTAAAATCCAGCGTATAACACGCACTTATACTTTCAAAAGCTGCATTTTTTTAAATTTTGAGGTTTATTCGCCGAGTAGAATCCATTCTCTTTTTAACGAAGAAACATGAAATCTTAGTGTGCGTACTGCAGTTATGTTTTAAGTTATTATCCCAGAAGGCTTTTGAAAAATTAGCATACGTCTAGAATTAGAAGTGATTATCTCATAAAAGCCAAAATGCTTTAAAAATATTGTTATAATTTTTTACATTTACTTTGTGTGAATTCGGACTTTCAACTTAAACAACGACAAAAAGAAATATCACAAGACTTTTAAATGTTGATAGACAAATGAGGAAGACATTTTCATTTTTCAATTAACACTATTAGAGTTCAAATTTTCAATCGTTAGTAAAATACTTTATATTCATCCCCTCTAGTTCATATACATTTTTTTAAACTTGTAGTGGATGGCACTTGATATTAATACAGTTTTTTCAAATACTAATTCATTAATTCTATTTAATTCATGAGTAAATAGTAACAAACAAAAGTAATAGTTAAACACCATAGATAAAAAAGAAAACATTTGCTGTGTCCTTGTAGCGCAATGGATAGGGCGTTGAACTTCTAATCCAAAGGTCGTGTGTTCGAATCCGACCTAGGATGGTCTAATTTCCGAGACTGTGATTTCTTTTTTATCATACCATTTTATTGGAATAATTAAATTTAATGAAAGAATAAAGTAACAAACAAAAAGGAAAATAGAAAATTGCAAGGAAAATCCCTTTCTATTTTTTCACTTAATATTGGGATTCTTACATATGTATATACATATTTATATTAATTGTAACTAAAATAAAATTTCTCTTTGTTGACCTAAGTAGAAATTCACTTACATTTCATTTTATATTTCTTGTTGCTAAATATAACTATTTAAATATAAACGAAATTATCGAAAATCAAGCTCCAATTTCACATTAAAAGTATTTTTAGAATTAATTTACAACTAATTACTCAATAAATATTTTATTGTCTTTGTCGTAGATATTATTTTATTTAACACTGAAAAAAAATATAAACTATTTTTTCATAATGTATAACAAATAATTAAACTTCTTTAAAACTTAGTTTATTGTTAGTGTGCCGCCAAATTTTGAAATTGTGTTAAAAATGTACCTCCACAAAAAAGGTTCAGAATCACTACTCTAGAAACTACCACACCTCGACAACGAAAGAATTTTGCTTAACAGGTTTAACAGACTTCCTCCTCCTCCTCTACACTACAAAGTTTCATTGGCATATAGATATATACGTTTTACATATTGACTCATATATAGAGATATAACTAAGTTTTTAATTATATAATAAAATGAATTTCTTATACTAGACAGACTTCTGGTAGGAAATCTGGGATTTATATTTTATTTATTTTAATTCTTTTATTTCACCCTATGTAATTGAAATTAATAATTAGCATTAACTGAAATTATAAACTCTGTAAAAAATAGTAGAAGGAAATTGCATGTAAATTAGTTTAGACATAATTTATATATATACAGCAGAGGTTTATCCGAACGTTTTTTATCCGGAATGTCAAATATCCGAAATAAAGTCTGGATATGTCTACGAACAGTGCAATGCTCAATAGGTGTTTCGCGTGAGGTCAAAAGTGATGGGAAAATCCAAGGTGAGGGATATATGGGGAATTTGAGATGTGTGATTTGGTAAACTCTGCGTGGAATATTAGGTAAGTTTGTTTCCAAGTGAGGGGGTGTATACGTGCTCTTTGTTGAGTTGTGAACTGCTATGGCTTCGAATTCAAAACGGAAGCGCAACGTCTTGAACATAGAGACAAAACTTGAAATATTGAGCCGTCTCGCGAAGGAAGAAAGTGGAGCGTCTCTAGCGCAGTTTTGTAACGTTTGAAAGTCAACAATTTCTGACATAAAAAAAAAGCCGAGAAACCATTTGCGAGATCTTGCAGCGAAAAACGAAGGTGCACAGTGGAGCATTGAAAAATAAGTGATAATTTTCCACAATAAATGTAAAATTGCAATATTTTGCACTATTT